>JASDQU010109625.1:59511-77567 GCA_032191745.1 Picea mariana | reverse complement strand
TAGCCACAACTAGATGGAAGCTACAACTCCCAATATTCAAGCACCAACTTGAATATCAGAGGACCATAGTCCTCCCTAGAACCACCCTACCTCCTAGATTATAAATAAATGATTGAATAACCAACAACATAGATAAATCGATTCTTACCACTTCTTCTCTGTTCTGTAAATCTGGTTTGCTTCTAACTGTTCAACAATTCATCTCTTCCTCTGTCTTTTCTACAGTTCTTCTCTACTTCAAGCTGTTCTACAATTCTACTCTTGCTTTTGTCTATTCCTCATCTGTTACTCATCTCTGAGTTTTATCTCACACTGCGCATACTGTCGGTCTCACACTGTGCATACTGTAATTTTCCCTTTCTTACAGTTCAACTCATTTTTCATTCAGAACAACCAACCACCCATAGTCACTGCGTGTTTCTTTTTATATACTACAACCCCTTCGGTTACCCCTCAAATCCCTAGAACAACACTTCAGCAACTGAAACGCCAACCATCCAAGAACCATGATTCGGTTATGTTAACTAAATTGTAAATAAACAATTAATCATGAAGAGCAACAATATCCCTTCGATCAGATTTCCAAGTATCCAAAACCATTGGATTACAAGCACATGGTCTCACATTGATTTCTCCATTTCACATTTTGGCATTTTGACATTCCCGTGGTGAAGAATCTCGACTCTTCATGTTACGATCGCTGAAAAGGATCTTAGCTTAGTGCTAGCTCCTCCCTCTCACATGATCACTGATGGTGACCACAACCTACACCAAAAGGTGTTTTTTTCATTTCGGCATTTCGACATTCCTGTGAAGAAGTGTCTTGACACTCCAAGTCGTAATCCCCGAAATGGAGCTAGATCAACGGTCCACAAAACTTCATAATCTGATCCCTTCTTTTCTTAATCGAACGGCTGATGGGATTTCGATGTTTTTCCCTTCGAGTCATCGTTACTCCAACATTATAAAATTCATGATCACAAAATCCTGAAGTGATCAGACGGTTCACATAACCCACTGAGATGGACGGTTGATGGGATTTCGAATTTTTTCCTTTCGGGTTTTTGAGACTCACAATTGTCCCTTTCAGAATTTCGTGATTTCATCATTCTTGTCATGAGTGTCCTTGACACCTCCAACTCTCGGTATTTGAAACTCCGAAATGGAGATTAATTCGTGGTTTCGCATTTCGTGATTTTCTGTTGTGAGTTGCTTCCTTGACTCCTAGAGTTTACGCTTCTGATCTTGACATGCGATCATCGTTGTGCTATTGGTATTGCCACTTTCTCTTGTTCGTCATCACCAAGCTAAGCTTGCCATCAATGAAAAACAAATACTCTGCCTTCTGTCTACCCATAATAAATATGCCAACAGGTTTCTGTGTGAAGCGATTTGGAGGTCTAGAGGGACTCTAGATGCAAATAAACTGGTTGAATTCTAGACTACCTTGAGAGGTCGAGCTTTCAAATGGTACATGAAGGCTATTGAACCAGGAGGAGTGCAAGGACATGCATTCACACTTGGCCAATTTCGGACAAAATTCATAGCAGAGTTTAAGCTGCCGCATTTAGAACATTAATCTCTCTTTGAATTGCATGAAATTCAATAGAGGGAAGGAGAATCGACTTGGGAATATAGTCAGAAGTTTAAGGATTCCATTGGGAGGCTTGTGCATCCAATTCATGAATATCACCAGAGAGAATGGTATATCCATGGATTGCTACCTCTGACATGAATTCCGTTAACATAATAGAAGATAGCCTCCTTGACAGATTCATTGGAAAAATCAATGAAGATTGAAGACATGGAAAGATATCCAGGGATACTAAGGGTGACCAGACCCCCAATAGATGCAAATTTGGCACAACTACAAGGAAAAATATCGACACTGACAGAGAAGAGTCAAGAATTGACAATACCCAGATAAGGAAGACCTCAAGTATGGTGTACCAGATGCTACACAGAGGGGCATTTGGCAAATGAATGTCCACATATGAGGGGAATAGGACCTCCTCACAATTCAATGGGACCCACAGGAGGATTTTCACAAGTATATGAGAATTTATCATTCCATACCCCAACCCTGTATCATGCCTTTCTAGGAAATCAAGCATCACAGTCAACTGAGTATTGCGAGATTTTTCAAATTCATGGGCATGCACCAACGCAGTGCTCTATTATTCATAAGTATTCTACCTTACCGAATACTGTACATTGTGAGTTTTGTGCATCTACCACACATGCTACGAATCAGTGTAGAGTGCTGGATGCACTTGTGGACAGATTAGATCAAACATCATTCAAGGTGAATAGAACCCCTCAAGGATCGAGAAGAGGCCGAGGAGGTGGGGCCGGAGGAGACTTCAGAGGAGGAAGAACTAGGGGAAGAGGACCAAATAGATACTACAACTGTGATGAGCAAGGTCACATGGCTAGGGATTTTCCTCAACTGAGATAGACATTGTGCTCTCATTGCAGAACCAATGGACACACAACTTAAGACTTCCCAAATCTAATTGTGAAATGGGAAAATCGAGCACCTCAATGAGGATCCAACTTCATCAGCTTAGAGATAAAGAGGGAAGTCAAGGGACAACTACCCAATATTAATATCATTACTCGCGAAGGAGAAAATACTGGTGTAAATGCTAATAATCTACCTAAGATTCAGATAGCAGCACCCAAGGAGGACAAGTATGACCCTCTAAAACATAAGTTGTTCTTTAAAGATGCAATAGAATCATTACAAAGTATTTATGGCCTCGAAATAGAAGAAAATCCCCCTTAATCCACCATTTATCTTAATATTTCAAAATTCCCTACCTCACCCCCTACACCCTTGCACCCCAAAATCACGATGAGACAACCTAAGCAGTTGAAAAATGTAGTCAACCTTTGGTTTCAATTATTTTCTGATATTCTTGGGAATGGCCAGTTGACAGAGAAGTTGCGCAATGCCCTGTATATAGTCCTAGGAATGAAGGAATCCCTAGAAAATAGAATAATGACTAAACTTCCCGAGAAGAACACTTAGAGAGTGCAAAGAAGGAAAATACTGACTGGGAAAGAGTTTAGACTAGTAGCCTAGATAGATGAGTTTGAGATTAAGGATGTTATGTTAGATCTAGGATCTGATGTTAACATATTTCCTAAAAATACTTGGGAAGATTTAGGGAAACCACAGTTGACATATTCCCCAATCCAGTTGAGAATGGCCAATCAATATTGTATTTTCCCAATAGGAAGGTTGGAGAATGTGGAGATAGATGTTGCGGGAGTAAAAAGTGTAGCTGATTTTGAGGTGATCAAAATCAGGGGGGATAAGGACCCTTATCCTGCACTACTTGGTATTGATTGGGCTTATGATAACTATGTTGTTATTGACCTAAAGAGGAATACTATGAAATTTGAAGTAGACATAATAAAAGTAGTTCATCCCTTGGATCTGTATGTAGGCTCTCGATACACGGAGCCAACAGAAAAAAATATAGAAGGAGAGGATCTAGATAATTTATACACTGTAAACATAGGAACGAGAGCAGACTACATTAATCCTATGGCTGATGGATCAATAATTTGGAGGAGCATACAATTGGTGAATGGAGATTCAAAACTAGTATTTGACAGTTGGAAACAAGGCACATATGAAATATTTTCAAGATGATGCACAACTGTTAGAGAAACGAGATGGGTTGGAACCGAGGTCAGAGAAAATCCAACATACAATGGTACCTCAGAACTTGGCAGTTTTCTGGTTGGCATGGAAGAAAAGATAGCAAAAGATAAAAGGATCATAGTTCTGGACTTAGCCTTGGAAGACACCCCTACCAGGTGGTGGGCTAGTCACAAAGCAGTAATTAGGAACTAGGAGGATGTGAAGCATGCTATCCAATGTAGATTCAAGATAAGGAGCAACTAAAATCAGAGATGTGGATGGATTTTCAAGTTGCGCAACTGTTCAATGGATAGTCTGATCCTAAAACACATATCGAACAATGAGTAAGACAATGGCAAGTTGCGAAAGTACCATCCCACCTATGGGTTCAAGTGTTTCCCCATTCTCTAGGACCAATCCCGAAATCATGGTACATTCATGAAGAGACCAAAAGGCAGACCATCATTTTGAAAACTTTAGTAGACCAATTTTGCAAGGAATTCTATTTTACAAGTAAGTACCCTGAGCTTAAGATAGTCCTGCAAAGAATCAAAGAAATTCTTTTTATCGATGCTTGTAAACGGAAATTAGACCCAGTGGTATATGCCAATCATAGTCAAGTGCTTCAGTCTAAACTTCACTTAGACACAGACAAGACACCCATAGAATGCTATAAAATCGAGAAGGATTTGGAAAACCCTGATGATTTAGAAGAATCGAGAAATTTATCCATTAAGAAAACAGAAGGAAGTAGAAAAATCCAAAACACGCTACCTATTGTTGGCACAAGGGAAGACCCAGGGTTTAGCTCCAAGAGCATACCAACAAGCCCTAACTACTGGCCCTTTTGACAACACCTTCAAGGCATATGCAGTCTCACCCGAAGTAACCATGGGGGGGTTGTAGGACATAGATGTCTACAACCAAGGGAATACAAAGTGGGTTCTATAGAAGAACAACACAACATCTAGATATCAATTACCAAATTAGATATACTTCACACAACGATCTATCATATCTAACAAAATAATGCAATAACAATATATCCATAAACCAGAGAACAAAACAACAATCAAACACAACACAAAGATGTATGTGGTTCACCCACTCGCTAGGGCTATGTCCACAGATCTGTGATTTATAATATATTAAGATGAAAGCATATAGTTCTTGTCTGTGCTCTTGGCTAGCATATCTTCTCTCTTTCTCTCTATCTTTCCTCCCCATGCACCCAGCTGCATGGTTGATATTTACACCCAGCTGAAGATCTTACAACACAGGCTTCCTTCACTCCTCAATGCTTCTCTCTCTCACTACAATAATCACTCATAACGAAATTGGAATGAACAATAACAACAACGATAATGACAATAAACCATCCCAGGTCCTCTTGACCTTTATTTATATATTACAATAGTTCACTGACATCCTTAGGCCAAAATCTAAGTGTCAAAACCCGATACCAAAACTCTAGGTGTCTAAAACCCTAGTTCAGCTTGACCTGTGTTTTTAGGGCTTCACCGGCCTGTCTTTCCTTCCTTCTCGCGTGGTGTTCCAAAGAATCCAATGGTGGATTTTTATTCTTGCTGAGTTTTCCATGATCCATCTTCCTTGCTGATCTATCATCCTCGATCTCCTCATCCAACGACTTGCTTTCTCTTACTTCGCTTCGTCTTTACTGCTCTTCTGCTCACTTCGACCCAATATCAGTCACTGTGTCTTCCATGTAGTTCACATTCTATATTTTCTGCTTTACTCTTCGCTTACTTCCATACCCAAGGGCCAACAGGACCCCAACACTCACCTGTGACTCATCTCGAGTCACTTCCGATATGACCCTTCTGATTTGCTTCATCTTTAGGATGCGTAGATCAGCCTGTGCTTTCTTCTCTTTCCTTCCCCACTGTGTGAAAACTGTCTTTCCTATGTCTGGAACCCAGTTTCAACTGCACTTAGTACTTGGATCCTTTTCCTTATGCTTTTAGTGAGAGCCGTGAGGCAGCTGGTTATCATAGTATAGTTTTAACCAACTCTCGTTCACCAAACCTTCCTTCCATTCTCCATTCAAGGTCTTCAACTGTGTAGATCCTCCTTCTGTGACATAGATAACCTCATATGGCCCCAACCAATGTGTTCTAAACTTTCCTAGATGCTTCATGAATTTTCTGTCATATATTAGTACCAAATTTCCTTGCTTAAATGCCTTCTTCTTGACGTGTCTATCATGGTAGGCCTTTTCTCTTTCCTTCTGTACCTGCTGATGGAATCTTGCAATAAATATGTCTTCTTCTAGTTCGACCAACTGCGTGAGCCTCTCTTGAACAATTCCAATGCCATCCATATCTGTAAAGGCCGTGATTCTTAATATTGGGACCAAATATTCCATTAGGACAACTTTTTCGAGACCATAAACCAACTTAAATGGGGTCTGTATTGTTATCTTCTTGCAAGTGGTTCTATAGGCCCATAGTATTGCTGGTAATCTTAAATACCAGTCATCCATGTTCACACTACAAATCTTCATCAGCGCTATCTCAAAGATCTTATTGAATGCTTCAAATGTCCCATTCGCTTGCAGGTGGTAGGGTGTGCTCTTCTGATGATGGACTACAAATTCCTCGGTCAAGGATTCAATGGTCTTATTAATAAAATGTGTGCCTTGATCACTCATAAGGATATTCGGGCATCCAAACCTAGTTATGATGTCATCAAATATGAATTGTGCAGCTGTAGTTGCACTACAATCTCTAATTTCTCTTGCTTCGGCCCATCTGGTCAAGTACTCTGTCGCAGTGATTATGTAACTGGCTCCTATGCGATTGCATGGTGGGTTTATAGGTCCCACAAAGTCAATGGACCATTTCTCAAATTCTTTTAGGGTCAACTGCATTGCTAAAGGAATTTCATATCTTTTGGACAGTTTCCCAACTCTTTGACATACATCACAAGATCTGTAATAGTCCTTAGCATCTCTGTGTAAGGTAGGCTACCAGAGGCCAGCTCTAAGAACCTTTTACACTATTTCTTTTCCTGCGTAGTGTTCTCCTGTGATGCCTTCATGAGCTTCTGTGAGGATCAATGGTCGCTCTGCCTCCATAACACACCTCCTCAATATCTCATCAGGTCCCATATTATATAGTTGTCCAGCTATAAGTGAAAAGTCTGCAACACACACTACCAGTTTTTTCTTCTGGCTGATTGTATATTCACTAGGTGCCATTTCTATTGACAGGAATTGGATTATCTCCATGAAGTGATCATCAATATTTCTAATGGCCAACAACTGTGCATCTGACAATGTATCCTCCAAAATAGTAGGCTCTTCTCCATGTTCCAAACTTGACAAGTGGTCAGGACCTTTGTTCACTCTTCCTGGCCTAACCACAATATCAAAATCATATTCCTGAAATAGAAGAATCCATCTGCATATTCTCCCCCCAACATTGGCTTGTTGACTAGGCATTTCAGTGCAGAGTGATCAATAAACATTTTAAAGTGTCCTTCCAACAAGTAGTGGTGAAACTTCTGCAGCGCATACACCATGGCTAACCCTTCTCTCTCAGTGGTGGTGTAATTAATATTGGCTATTGATAGCTTCCTTCTAGCAAAGGCTAATGGGTGGTCAATGTCTCCAGCTCGTGGTTGCGATAACACAACTCCTAGTGAAATAGAAGATGCATTGACATGCACATGAAACTCCTTGCTCCAATATGGGAAAACTAGAATAGGTGCAGTAACCATTTTCTATTTCAATGTGTCGAAGCTCTACTGGCATTCTTCTGTCCAATGAAACCGACAATATTTTTTCAAAATATTCTCCATGGGTGCTATGATTTGTGCATAGCCTTTAATGAACTTGTTGTAGTATCCAGTGTGTCCCAACGCAGTCCAAAACTGTTTGACTGAAGTAGGAGGGGGCATATCAACTATAATAGCAATATTGGATGGGTCTACCAGTAGTCCCTGCTTATACAAAATATGAACTAACGACACTCCAAAGGGTGAAAATAAGATGCACTTCTTTAGGTTCAAGGAAATCTGACACTACCTACACTTATCCAACATTAGTCTTAAACATTCAGTATGATTTTGTAATAAGCTAAAAAAAGTCCAATTATCAAAATATGCTTCCAGAAATTTATGTAAAAACTCCTTGAACACTTCGACCACTACCCTGGAAAAGATGGTTGGGGCATTCTTCAATCCAAATGAAATCACTGTATACTAGTAGGATCCCCATTCTATTGCAAATGTGGTCTTATGTCAATCTTCCTTGGCAATTTGGATCTGATGGTATCCTGAAAATCCATTTGTAAAAGAATATACCTTCTGTCCTCCTACATTATCTAACACTTCGTCAGTAAATGGTGTAGGGAATGGGTCATGCAAACATGCATCATTCAGCTTCCTAAGATCTACACATATCCTTATCTCTCCAGTATTTCTATCATGCACCACCATAGGGCTAATCCATTCTGATTCTTCAACAGGTTCTATAATTCCTGCCTCCAACATTCTATCGAGTTCAATCTTCACTTTCTCCTTATATTTAGGGTTCAATATGTAGGGTCTCTATTTAACTGGCCTTGCATCTTGTTTCAAAGGGATCCTAATATCTCCCATGGGCCCTTTAATGCCCTTCATATCAGTGAACTTGGTTGGAAACAAGTCTTGATATTCATGCAGTAACTCTGTGATCTTGTCAATAGTGGCAACATCCCAATAATTTCCAACATTTGCAAGCTTCGATGTTTTCTCTATTCCAATATTGACTTTTTTGATTTTAATTGGTTGTCCAATGAAAGGTAGCTCAATTCTTGGTCCTTCTATGTCTCTTTGGCCTTCTGTTTCGACGATGTTCACCTTCCTAGGATCATCGTCTTCGTCATAATTGATATTGTAATAGCCTTGTAGTTTCTAGAGAGGCGTAGTCCATTCATCTTTTTCTTGTTCCAAAGGGAGGCTAGGTGCCTCCTCAAATACTTTCTATATTACAATCTATAATGCTTGATCCACTGTAGGATATTGGATTTCAAACAAAAATGAAGTTACAAAGTTCTGGGTCATACCTTCCCAATCTGCAATGATGAGGCATAATTTTGCTTGAATATACTAGTTGATAGGGGTTGTGTCCAGCTTTTTGATGAATTTGTGCACCCACTGCTCTTGAGGAATGCTACTCTAGCCTTCGTTGCAACTTCGCACATGGTCCTTCAGACAACTTCGACCTATGTACCTAGCTTTGCATCCTTCTACTTGCTCTAAAAACCGTGCTGTCATCAAAGTGCGACATTGTACCTAGTCTGTAATGTTGTTTTTGTGTGTCCCCCACCATCTTGATGGGGTTTCTTTCAAGGCCTCATCCATTGCCAACAATATTTGTTGTGTTGGTACAAGTTCTTCAAAGTCCAACAAGAATGCTTCTAAATGATTTAGACCATCAAAGGTGGGCAAGTTACTTACTGTTGTGCCGATCCAACAAACATCTCAGGTTAATCTAGCACATCTCCTTGTAGATACTTCATACATTTTGTTCTTCCAGCTCTCCAGTGATTCTTCTGAATCTAAGGAACATGCGCTATCACTTCACCAGCTTAGGTTCCCATCCGCTGTAGGATTAATGTAATCTTGTTGTCTGGCTGTTAATTTGTATATGTTTTCTAGTTCATATGCACAGTCTTCTTCTCTGATGGGTTATGTGTATATATGACCTTCATCAAGATCCAAAGGTGCAATGACCCTAAGTCAATATCCTCCAAACGTCATTCTTATTTTCTTTAAATCAACCACAATGGAATTATTAAAAGCCCAATCAATTCCTAACAGTGCAAGGTAAGGACAACTATCATCAACTATCTCAATCACCTCGAAGTCTGCACACATCCTTACTCCCTTGATGTCCACAGGGACATGTTCCAATATTCCAAGGAGGCTTATATCTTGTTGATTAGCCATCCTAAGCCTGATAGGGGAACATATCAACTTAGGTTTTCCCATCAGTTCCTAGGTCTGCTTCATCATGACATTAATCTCTGACGCTAAGTTGAGGACCACATAGTCGATANGATATCATACTCTCCAATTTGAGAATTTAGGAGTAGTTCCTTATTTTTCCTTCTCTTTTTAGAGACTTGGTGTACTGCTCTATTCAACAAGGGATCTATATTTCCTAGCTCGTACTGTCTAATTAGATTTTGTAGCTCTTGTACAACGCTTTCATCCTGAATTAACTTATTACAGGTATATAAGAATTCCATGAGCTTGCTTACCTCTTTTCCTTCTCCTGACAGAGAAGATTGATCGAATGCCAGAGGAATTTCACATTCTCTTACTTCTGGTCATGTCTTCGATGAAGAACCTTGGTCTCTCCCGAATTCTTTTCTTGCCTCCTCAAATATTTTTTTCTTTCTTTCTTTGCATCGAAAACTTGTGTCTTCTCTGCATCTTTCCTGACTCTTGATTCATCTGTAGTCTTTCCTTGGGTCGCTCTGTCTTCTCATGTAACAACACCTCCTCTAGTGATAACATCGAATCTAGAGTCCTCTCCACGAGGTTCAATGTATATCAGTTTCACTTGTGGGTTCTGCTGAGGTCCCCATCTCTCTTGAAGTTTGGCTAGTAGCACATGACAATCTTCGATAACATGTTTGAATGAGCTATAGTAGCTGCAAGTGGTACAAGGGTTCTGACAGTCCCTTGATAAGTGTATTGGCTACGCACAGTTATAGAAAATTATTTGGCCCCTACCTTGAGCCATACCTTCTCCTTGTCCTCTTTCTTTGAATCCATCGCGAGGGTTGAAGTTTCCTCTTCCTGGAGAATTATACTGTGTAGTGTTTCCTTCTCGCTGTACTTCACCTTGAATTATATATATATATCCCTTGACCTTTCATGAATGAGGTCATAGGCCCTACAATCCCTATCATCATGCCCCATCGACTTACAGAATGTGCAATACAGATTTGTGGGTGTCTTAACATATTTTTGTATGTAGTAGCATTCACCAGGGCGATGTCTATTTCTACATACCTCGCACCATGGTAAGGTAACTTGATTTAAAGGAATTGGGGCTCCAGATGCCAAAAACTAATGAAATAGGGGACAATTCTCCTTTTCATGGCCTTCTAATTTGCATCTAATGCACCAGATATCTTCTCTTTTATCTTTTCCCCTATCTTTCTTCCTATCTTCTACCTGTAGAGATAAACTAGTTAGCTGACTCAAGATTTGACTCATACCTGACCTGGATTCTCCCATAGGGGATGATTTTAACTTCATGGTGATCTCCAACGCCTTCGCCTATGAAGAAATATACTATTTCATTAGAGGAACTCTGATGTTCGATAAGAGGGCAACAATGAACCACTCCTTGTTCTGCTCATCTGGGATCTGAAAACTCAAATGGCCCGTCAAGGTCTTAAATATCTAATCAAACTCCCACCTAGGTTCAACTATCCTCTGCTTGATTTCTTTTAGTTATGTAATGAACTGTGACTCTGAATTAGGTTTCTTGAATTAGGAAATTAGCAGAGTCTTAATGACATTCAACGATTTAGGTGTAGCTCCTTGGACAAATTTCATGTACCAGCTCAACACGCGATCTCTCAAGGTAGTACTAAAATGAGCTCATTTAACAACTTCGTCGGTGATATTTTTAATACTCCACACATCTTCGCATAGAAAACAATGTTGATCAGGATCTTCAGATCCATCTCCTCGGAAGGTGGGTAACCTCATCTCATCTGCCATAGATATTCCTAGGTTTCCTTACTGAATATGTGGTGGACTACCAATGATAGTTCTCTGGTGACTCTGATTACTCTGATTTCTTAATGCTTTTGAAACAACAGGAGGAATAATAGTACTTACTTCAATAGTCGATGCGGTTCCTGAAGTTTCTGACTCTTCTCAGCGAGGATCTTCAACTTTCCCTTCCTCTACCCTAGTGGACTTTGAATTCTCTTCGTCTATTAAATCTGCCTCTTCTCCACTGTAGAAACCCTCATTCCTGTATTTCTGCTTAAACAAGTTTGCAAGAGGAACTTCTCTGAACACTCTCCCATTGTGTGTATGTCCAACCTCTATGTCGCTATCATTGTCCGAGTTCTTGAACATTAGCCTTTTCCAATCCGACCAACTATTGTACCTTTAAGATGTTCTTCTCATGCAATAACATCTTGATCTTTAAATTTAAGAAGTGTAAAAATTTTCCTCTGGGTCCCTTAAATAAGTATCTCTCAGCTTGGCTATATGAATCTACTATGTTAACAACAAACTAGGTGACGTGCCCTCCAATGGTGCTTTCCAACCAATGATCTACTAATCTTGACACGACATTATCAACTCTCTTGATCTTCTTGATCAACGCAGATGTCCAAACCAAAAGGGTTGTAGATCTGATCTCAAATTGGGTATCTGCTAACCTAGCTAGCCACTCATATAGCTCCGGATGGATTCCTCCAAAGAAAATCTCGTGTATATCAGTAAAGATATATCTTCCCAACCAATCCTCTGTAATAAGATTAGGGTTCTTGTTCTGGGCTTCAACGAAGTCCTTTTCTTGATCTTCTATCCACTTCTGAATCTTTGTCTTCGATGGAAACCACCTTGACATTCCCTCAAGAAGATTCCAGTCTCGGCAACAGAACCATTTGTTGGCACAGGGGTAGACCCAGGGTTTAGCTCCAAGAGGGCACCAACAAGCCCTAACCACTGGCCCTTTCGGAAACACCTGCAAGGCAGATGTAGTCTCACCCAAAGTATCTATGGGGGGTTGTAGGACACATATGTATACAACCAAGGGAATATAAAGTGGGTCTGACAGAAGAACAACACAACATCTAGATATCAATTACCAGCTTAGATATACTTCGCACAACTATCTATCATATCTAACACAATAATGCAATAACAATATATCCATAAACATGAGAACACAACATCAATCAGACACAACATAAATATGTACGTGGTTAACCCTCTCCCTAGGGCTACATCCACAAAACTGTGCTTTATAATATATTAAGTTGAAAGCATATAGTTCTTATCTGTGCTCTTAGTTAGCGGATCTTCTCTCTTTCTCTATATCTTTGCTCCCCGCACACCCAGCTGTAGGGTTGATATTCATAGCCAACTAAAGATCTTACAACATAGGCTTCCCTCACTCCTAAATGCTTCTCTCTCTCACTACAATAATTACTCATAACGAACTTGGAATGAACAATAAAAACAACGATAATGAAAACAACCCATCCTAGGTCCTCTTGACCTTTATTTATATATTAAAATATCTTACAAACAACCTTAAGCCAAAACCTAAGTGTCAAAACCCTAGATACCAAAACCCTAGGTGTCTAAAACCCAAGGTCAACTTGACCCGCGTTTTTAGGGCTTCGCCAGCCTGTCTTTCCTTCCTTCTCGCACAGTGCTCCAAATAATTCAACGATGGATTTTTATACTTACTGTGTTGTCCATGATCCATCTTCCTTTCTGATCTATCATCCTTGATCACCTCATCCAACAACTTTCTTTCTCTTACTTCACTCCGTCTTTACTACTCTTCCTCTCACTTCGACCCAGTATTAGTCACTGTGTCTTCCGCACAGTTCACATTTCATCTTTTATTCTTTACTGTTCACTTACTTCCATAACCAAGGGCCAACACCTCAGACTGATAGATCTTATAAACATCCATTGAAGTTGTGAAAATTCAACATAGGAACTACCGAGAAACCCAAGATAGTTGTCATAGGAGACTACTGGGATGAGAAAACTAGCCAGGAAATACATAGCCTATTGCGAGAGTACGAGGAATTATTCCCAAAGACATTCTTAGAGATAAAAGGGATAAAAGGGGCTATGGGAGAGATGAAAATTGAACTAAAACTAGGATCAAAACCTATAAGGCATAGACCATATCATCTTAACCCCAGGGTGAAAGAGAAGGTTAAGAGGGAAATAGACAATATGCTTGAGGCCAGACTTATTTTTCCAGTTGAAGAAACAAAGTGGGTTAGCCCCATAGTCATCCAGAAAAAGAAAGGTACATAGGACATTAGGGTATGTGTAGAATACTGAAGAATTAATTCTTCCTGTGTGCATGCCGCTTTTCCCACACCTTTTACAGATGAGGTGCTAGAACAGGTTGCGAGGAAAGAGTCTTATTCATTTACGGATGGATTTTCAGGGTATCACCAAGTGAGAATTACCCAAGAAGACAAAAACAAGACCACATTCATAAAAAAATGGGGGTCATTTTCATATAATGTGATGCCCTTCGGTCTAAAGAAAGCCCCTACATTTTTTTCCCAGATTGTAATAACAACCTTCTGAGAATTTATTCACAAATTTATAGAATTTTATATGGATGATTGGACAGTGTACAGTCTACTGAAAGACCATGTAGCGCTACTATGAATGGTGTTTGACTGGTGTAGGGAACTGCAAATATATTTAAACCTTAGAAAGTGTATCTTCTGTGTGCCACATGGAAATTTTTTAGGCCACATAGTATGCTGAGAAGGAGTGTTGGTATACCCAACTAAAGTTGTGGTCATTTTGAATATGCCACCACCTACAAGTGATAAACAATTTTCCTCAACGATGGGGCACACAGGGTACTATTGCAATTTCATCAGATGGTATTCGAATATTACTGCACCCTTGGAATATATACTAAAGAAGTCTGAATTGTTCTAGTGGACACTAGAGTGTGATCGAGCGTTTGAAATTCTGAAGGAAAATCTCAGCACAAAACCTATTTTTACATTTCCAAATTGGGAAAATAAATTTCATGTGAACATGGATGCATCAAGTATTTCCCTAGGAGCCATCTTAAAGAAACCAGGAGATGGAAATACTGATCATCCCATCTATTTTGCTAGCAGGAAGATATCACAAGATGAACACAACTATACAACCACAGAAAGGGAGGGTTTGGATATGATTTATGCTCTACAAAAGTTTATACATTACTTGTTAGGATCTCATTTTAAATTTTTTACTGATCATTTTGCGTTAAAATATCTAGTTAACAAGCCTGTCTTGGAAGGAAGAATTTGTCGATGGTTGTTATTGTTTCAATAATTTTCATTTGAGGTGATCATAAAACTTGGAAGATGAAATGTGGGTCCTGATCACTTGTCCCTATTGGAGTTAGGAGAGAGTGGTGGAGAAATTAATGATCAGCTCCCAGATGCAGACCTATTCCGAGTTGAGGCCGTACCAAAATACTTGGAATACATAGCAGTTTTCCTGAATACAGGGTCTACCCAGAAACATACTCCACAACTCAGAAACAATATATGTTGGTTCGAGCAGTGGACTATCAATTGATTGAGAGGAAATTGTATATGTTGAGCATATACAGTATCCTCAGGAGGTGCGTGTTGGACCATGAAAGACAAGACATATTGTGGGAGTGCCAAAATGGAGTTGCGGGAGGCCATGTTAGAGGAAAGGCCACTGCGTAGAAATTCATCCAAGCTGGATTATGGTAGGCCACATCTTCAATGATGCGAAGGAATATGCTATACCTTGTGATGTTTTCTAGTGATTAGGTAAGCCATTAATGTGAGATGAATTTCCTCTTCAACTAGTTCAAGCTCTGCAATCATTTGAGAAGTGGGTAGTTGATTTTATTGGACCAATCAACCCCATGGTTAAGCACTCAAAGGCCAGGTATATTATCACCGCAACTGATTACCTAACACAATGGGATGAGGCAACAAATTTTTAGGATTGTTTGACTAATACCATTTCCAGGTTTATCTTTGAAAACATTATCACTAGGTTTGGATGTCCTAGGAGTCTGACTAATGATCAGGGTGGTCATTTTATCAGTAGCACAATAGAAAATCTTACGACATAGTTCTTAATACAACATCTCAAAAGAAACCCCTACCATCCACAAGCCAATGGAATAGTGGAGGAATTTAACAAGATTATGGAAAGAGGGTTGACAAAGGTTTGTTGCGCAAATAAGGAATATTGGGATGAAAGAGTCCCAACAGTTTTGTGGGCTTACAGGAAAACCATGAAGAAAATTCACATCTATACTCCATTTCAGCTAGTCTATGGGAAATAGGTTGTGGTACTTACAAAATTCATTACCCCTAGTATCTACATCACACATGTTACAAATTTGTCAGAGGATGAATCAATTGCGCATAGGGTTACAGAGTTGTAGGAACTTGATGAGACCAGGTTTTTAGTAGACTTTCATCAAATAGTTGAGAAATACAGGCATAAGGCCTTGAACGATAGGCATATTAAGGCCAACACATTTTCACAAGGAGATAAGGTCATACTTTATGACATTTGATACCAGAAACATCCAGGCAAGTTGTGCATGCATTGGTTGGGCCCATTTATAGTTGCAAAGATCCGACACTCTAGCATAGTCAGACTAGTGCAATTGGATGGTATACTTTGGACATGATGGGTGGATGGCGCTTTCCTAAATCCCTATATTTCTCAGGATTGAGATAAACTTCACATATGGATACTTTCTCATTGCGTTCACCATGATGAAGTGGACACCACCCTCAGGAAGACCATTATCACCTGTCGATAAGGGTCTCTTAGAAAATATGTTTGAGCCTTGGCACTCAAGGTCTGACTCAGAGAACACAATTTTTAACAATGCAACATTCTTGAAGTGGTACAACCAGTTATTAGATGCAACTCAAAGGTTGTGCGTACCATAGGATATTCTCAACCTGAACATGAGGAACATTTCATTTGGGTTGAATCACCACCACACATTTGTTTGGCCCAGGAATGTCAAAGATGAATAATTCCACTCTTGGATGCTGCCGTTCTATCTAGACGAGCAGACCTTTGAAAAGAAAGTAATGTCATGGCCATGAGTGAAACAAAACCCAAGCAAGTTGGGGATGCACTACCTCCTACCTGCAGAGCTCCTAAAGAAAAAGGGAGAGGAAGCAGGAGCAGGGATGAGCTCGGGCCCATATTTGAAAAAGAAATATGTTTCAATGCATATAGACTCAGAAGAGGAAGAGGCGACACAACCTATAGAACATAAGAAGAGGAAGTTTCCCATGTTCCTGTAGCTTCTGGAGCAAGCTACACTGATAGGTAAATATGTCAATGACATCCTCAATGTTTCTTTCATTGGAGATCCCCTAGTTAAGAAACCCAGGACAAGGCTCTCCCTGATGAATATTTTGAATACTCAGCCAATCTCATCGACCATACCTCGTACTCGAGCAACCAATCAAGCGACCCAAACAATCATTGACATCCAAGATGACCTCAAACCAGATACCACTTCATCCATAATGATAATCACTAAACAACCCCCATCACCACCTTGTACCAAAACATGTACCAGAACTCACTGGTTTGACCCCTGAAGTCCCGAGCCAGTCAATTGTTCCATTTGTAGTGATTTAGGACACTCCAACTTCAACAAAGATTCAAATTGTGCCAATACAACAAGCCCCAAGCACTCAACGCCCTCTCTTAATAGTCAGT
Source organism: Picea mariana (assembly GCA_032191745.1). Classification (NCBI taxonomy): domain Eukaryota; kingdom Viridiplantae; phylum Streptophyta; class Pinopsida; order Pinales; family Pinaceae; genus Picea; species Picea mariana. Next base: position 60,415 of record JASDQU010109625.1, on the reverse strand, counting down.
GTTGAGAGTTCCATCGAAAGAAGCTGAACCACAAAAATTGTGGTCCAAAAAGAGGTAGAAGTATAAGAGGTTCAGAAGGGGTCTGCGATTATGTTAGGACAAAGTGCAACATCATTGCAAGAGAAACTAGAGCTAGTACTATAGAACCCACAACAATGCATAGAACTGGTGCAACTCTGCCTAGAGAAAACATAGATTCTCCCATTCCTTCAATCAACAGTGAGGATGAGACTTACGCAACAGCCACAAGGTCTGTATACAAGGGAGGAAGAGGCGGAGACACCTTCAAAACACTCAATGGCCAGTGGACTCCCACTGCAGGTCCGAGTACCTAGGGAGGCCACTACTTCTTCTGGCGACCTCACTCAATGGTCCTCAACACAACTAATAGGGATGATCAGAGCCTCAACTGATCAACTGGATCAAAGGATCCAACAGGCCAAATGGGAAGTAGAGTTTTTCCAGGAGGAATCATTCCTCGCGCAAGCACACTGGACGCAAGAGGAGTATGAAAGGATCTAGACAGAGAAAAAAGTGGAAAAGGTCCAGGAAAATCTTGCAGAAGCCTCACCAATGATCCAAAGGACAACACCACAACTTCCTGAAGCTAGTACAATAGGTGATCTTGTGCAACAGATTGAGCTAATCCAGGTAGCATGGTCAAAGATGGCCATTTTCATAGACAACCTTGAAGCAAAGTTGCGGGAGAGTCAACATGAAGTAGAACAACAACCTCAGAAGCTTCAAGAGAAAATGGAGAGAGTCGTGCTTGAAGGTGTAAATTCTAACCTTGTACAATATCTACTGCAAACTGATATTCAGAAAAGAATAGAAAAGATACAATGGAAAATACAAACATTACACATAATTTTTTCACTTGGAAACCCAAACCGAGAAAACCAAC
>JASDQU010109625.1:36745-59228 GCA_032191745.1 Picea mariana | reverse complement strand
CGGCGGAAATATGTTGTCCCGAATTTTTTTTTTCGGGGGCGCTGCCCCCAAACCCCCATGCAGGGGGCTCCGCCCCCCTACACCCCTCGAGGGGGGGGCCTAGCACCCCCCCCGCACACCCGACGCAAACGCTCAAACACTACTACTCGTGCAAAGAATATAACACATACCCAATAGAAGGGAATACTACAAGAGTAACCTTGCACAAACAGACTGAAAAATGAACAAAGATCTTTCAAGAAGTTAGCGACTGGATGGGTATTATTTCAAGGTGAAACCAAACTCTAGAGGAATTGCGCATAAATATCTAGTTGCTCAACGAGGAAGTTTCCATCACCATGGATTTGCTAGAGAAGCAAGAAACATTCAACAAGATTCAGCAAGAAGACAACGAGATAAATGATTTATTCGAATCATAGTCAATAGCTAAGAAAGAGATACGAGAGTTTCAACCTATTGTTCAGAAAACCTATCTTCATGTGCATCAGGTAGATGCTACAACTGACTCAGAGTGGAACTCTTTGGTTGTGTCCAAGCCTAAGGGATGCATTACTGGTGTGGCTTAGTAGTTCATGGCTGAAGATTCACCCCTTACCAAAACGTGGCAGGACAAAGTCGCCAATTTCCAAGGAGTAAGGAAGAGAGCCCTGGAATTGGTCTCGGATTTGGGCCCTTCATTTGAAGAAGAGGAAAAGGAAAGGAATCAAGCATAAACTAGAAGAAAAGCAGAGACAAAAGGAAAAGGAAAACAACAGTCCAGTCTAAAGACCATGAAAGAACCAAGGATTTGACTCGAGCACGAGTCAAGGATTGTGGTCGGAGCCTATTGGGCCCTTTGTTTTGTTGATAGAAGTTGCAAAAGGAATGCTACAGTCTCAATTTTAGTAAACAAAATATGCACAAGTCACAAAGGATATGTATAGCGAAATGGAGAAAGAAACCGAAAACGGTTGGAAGGATAGCGCAACACTAGCTTGAAGAAAGAAGTTACAATAGAACAAGAAAAGAAAGCATTTAGAGTCTCAAACAGGAAGATCCCAATTGGATTATATATACAGGATGAATATGATTGTAAAGGGTTGTTGATCCTCTCTAGTCATATGGTTGTTTAGATGTTTGTTGGAATTGGTTTGAGTTCTTTGTTATTGTCCATTTTGGGTAAATGTTAGCTAGAGTTCTAAGAGTCTGGATTTTGGAACCATACCAAGGCTGTAATAGAGTCATGTCCTATTGTAATTTTGAAAGAGAAAGGGTCTGGGATAACCTTGTCTCTCAATAGTATATCATTTTACTGTTAGTTTTGGCATGACTGAGTTGTGTCTGTAACTTAGTCGAATCATGTAATTGAGAATAACCATATGATGTTAATACAAACAAAGACCCAAATTTTGAAATTATTGTGTTTGTTTAGCTTCATATTATCCTGAATGTTGCTTCATATTATATTTATGTCGGATATACTTAATTGGATATAGATTAATTATGAATGCAATGAAACTTTGTTTTCTTTAATATGAGTTAGGAATGTTCAGATAGTTATGGGTTTAATCTATATTGCATAGGACTAATAGCGATCCTGAGATTGTATGGATTTGTTTAAGTGTTCTTCTTACCCTTCCTTATTTTCCTCTTCTTGGTTGCACGTTGGTTGAGACTTCTTCCCTTAAAGGAAGATGAAAATGATAGCACTTTAGACTACTTTGGTAACTTTTGTTGGTAACCTGAGAAGGACTCTAGTCTGATCAATTCCACGTGAACACTTAGTGACTTTTAGGAATACTGATGAAAATACATTTCAGCCAAAGGCCATTACATCTCATAGTTGGTGTAACTTCTGTGAAGAAAATCATGAACAAAGTACTTGCGAAGTTAAAAAAAAATGCTAGAGACAAGATCTTTGGCAAAAGGCCCGATACCACAATCGATATTTTGGATTGGGTTGAACTAGAAGATGTTATGGTAATCAATACTAATAATAAATCTTACACTACCAAAGGCAAATATGATCTTCCTCATACTTCTTCCACCCCAGGCTCATATTCTCAAAGTACCGATACACAAGTTGTCAGGACTTCGGATAATCAAGGAGTGTCTTCTCATCTTCTGTATTCTAAGTATAATATACTTAATCAATTGGCTAATATCAAATATGATGCTACTCTTTTGGACATGGTTTCCATCCCATAACAACAAAATCATATCAAAAAATTTATGGAAGGTAAAATTTCTACTATAACCAATCTATTTTAAGAGTCAAACTTGGAAGAGAATTCATCTGTAAATAATATAGGTTTAAATAATTTTAGGAATCCTGTAAAAAACCCCCCTTTCTATATTTCTGTAAAAATCATGGGTAAAATAGCTCATTGCTTCCTAATTGATGGAGGATCCAGTCCAAGTGTAATGTCTAAAATTATCATGGAAGATCTTGGTTTATCATGCACTAATGAAAATTCCAGAAGCATGCCCTCTTATAAAATTCTGTAGTAATCAACTATAGGTGAAATCAAAGATGTAACCTCAGTTTGTGTGCACATCTCGATATAAGAACAACCCTCAACATCCAAGTAATTGATATGCCAGTAAAAAATTATTCAATTATTTTAGGAAGAGATTGGAAAGCCTTAACTGGTGGATATCTTTCACCTGATGGAACACATTTGTCTATCTCTCAGAATGGAAAGAACATTATAGTCCTTAGGGAAGGAATAATTTCACCATATATAGAGAGTGTTACCCAACCTAATGTAAATTATCTTGAAGAAGATTTGGGAGTGTACTCTATCTTTGCTGATGAGGGTGACACTATGCCTGAACCAATTGATCTTGAAAATGGCATGTGGCACATGCATTTTGATGGCTCATGCTCAAACAAAAGTAATGGGACTGACATTATTCTATATTATCCTATAGGTAAAATCCAAATTTTTTCTTATAGGTTAGAATTTGCTTGCACAAACAATTTCACCAATTTTGAGGCCTTATTGTTATATCCTACCCAAATTTTTTTACCTCAAAGACTTGATTGTATGTTTCAAACTCTATATCATCCTCACATCCCTGATAACATAGAATCATGGAAGGTTTTCCCAAGTGATGAAGGCATTTGCGCTTTCATACAAAATGAACCATTTAAACCCAAAGAAATCATATCTATTGAAGATGAAAAATTTCCTAAAGTCTTGGCTCCTCTCAAAATTTCAGTTTCATCAAGTGATGTAGGCAACAAAAAAACCCATAAGGAAGAGGAGTCGAAAAGGAAAGTTGTTAATACCATTTCCTTGAACCTTGAGACACTCGAATCTCTAAAGATCATTAAATTAGGTGCCCAATGTTTTGATGAAGAAAAAGAAAAATTGATAGAACTACTCTGTTTATTTCAAGATGTTTTTTCATGGTCATACAAGGATCTTTGTAGTTTTGATCCTGCTCTCATACATCATTCCATTCCTATCAAGGAAGGGGTAAAACCAGTTAGGAAAAAACAAATACCTATTAACCCTATGCTCAAAGCTATTATTCGAAAAGAATTGGAAAAATTATTGAAAGCTAATATAATATTTCGAGTTAAGTATTCCAAGTGGGTTTCAAATATGGTCCATGTTTGAAAAATGATTGTCCAGATCATATTATGTGTCGATTTTCTTGCATTGAATAGAGCGAGTGTCAAAGACCATTTTCTTCTCCCTAATATGGAAATGATTTTACAACAGGTTGCAGGGTCACAAATGATGTCCTTACTTGATGATTTTTCTAGGTATAATCAAATCAAGGTAAAAATGACTAATAGGTATAAAACCACATTTACTACATGTTGTGGCACATTTTCTTATGAATGCATGCATTTTGGCTTGTCTAATGCAGGTGCCACTTTTCAAAGAGCTATGTAGATATATTTTGATGATCTAGTCGGTAAAGTTATCCAAGTCTATCTTGATGATTTGAATTTTTATTCTAAGAACCGGTTGGATCATTTTGGTCATCTTAGAAAAGTTCTCATGCATTGCAGAAAATTTGGCATTTCTTTAAATCCTTCCAAATATATTTTTCGCTGTCACAGAGGGAAAGCTCCTCGGTCATATTTTTTTTGATTCAAGAATAATCATAGATCCTGAAATGATTACTTTGATTCTAAACCTTCCTTCCCCCACCTCCAAAAAATAAGTTCAAGCTTTCATGGGCATTATTAATTTTGTCCGTAGGTTTGTTCCTGATTTCTCTCTCATGGTTAAACCAATTCATAATCTTCTGAAGAAAGATCATTCCTTTATCTTGGAAAGATGATGTCAAGAATGATTTCTTTAGGATTAAGAAAGCAATTGGTTCCAAACCATTTCTGGCAAAACCGGATTTTGAGAAATATTTTATCATATATACCAATGCCACTGAGGAAGCAATTTATGCTATCCTCTTACAAAGGGATAACCAAAACAATGAAAAACTTCTAGCTTACATGAGCCAAAGTTTATCATAAGATGAATAAAATACTCTTATATTCAGAAACACACTTTTACTCTTGTTAAGGCTATAGAAAAATTTTTCCATTTTATTTTGGGAAAACACACACATGTAAAAGTCCATTTTCCTGCCGTCAAGTTTCTACTTTCGCAAACTTATATTTCAGGAAACATTGCACATTGGCTTGCCAAAATTTAGGTGCATGATTTGACAATCATGATTTTGAAGACAATCAAGGGATGAGACCTAGCTCTTCACTTAGTTCAACATCCTGAAACAAGTGAAGAACTTGACGATCAAGATAATCCTCTTTCAACTCTGTTCTATATTTGTTAGCACTTGGTAAATTGTTGGAATGAAGAGAAACGACCTACCAAGGTAACCTAAAAACCAACTTTAATACTTGAAACTAGCCTTTTCAATATAGAGAGGGCTCTCTCTGAGACATAGTCTTTGATAGATAATAACTTTGGATTGACAACTAGATTTATATGCTTGAGAAAGTTTTTTCCAGTTTCATTGGAAAGGAAATATAATACTTTGGGCTATGGAGTCAACCCCCTGAAAATGAGAGAAATCGATGACTGGTAAGGGAAGATTTGAGAGGATAAAGGATAAATAGGAAATGGTATTTAATTTTCAATATCGTTGTGTATGGCAGAAGAAAGGAGAAACATAAAGAAAATCAGAGCACCATTAAAGATGAATTCTAACTTAACTTAGAAGAAAAACATGGAGTTTAAATGGTTAATTCTAAAGCACTGTGAGATGAATTTTAAACCCCTTGAATATTTCCAATTTAAACAAATGAAACAAACATGAATTTGCAAGAAACAAGAAGTACATATGAATATAGGATCACAATACATCGAACCACCACCATTAGAATCTTTTCATCAAAGCTTCAGGACCTTTGAATTATATTTCCATAAGATTCAAAAAATTACTTTCAAGATTCGTCTGTCTACATTACTTTTCCAACCCATATTACATAAAAAAGATTCAATATATATAAAACTAACGACCTCTTGGGTTGCTATTCTTGAACTACTTTCCCCTAGAATCTTGGATTCAATTACTCTCCCCCTGAACAACCTTTTCAATAAAATTTACTAAAAATAGAAACCCGACTGTATCCAATAATAACATAACCAACATATTTTTTCCAATCATTTGGTCACGAGTAAGATTCCGTTATCTGGTTGTGATAAATCAACTTTTTATTTTAAGGGGTGGTCGAGTAATCATGCATATTGTTGGAAACTCTGTCACCTTTTTATAACAGATTCTAGTTGTTGTTCACGATCACTGGTTGTATCATGCATGTGGTGAGTTGATGTAGTAGATGCCTGTTTGTGGTCGCTCATGCAACTTTAGGTGGAAATAACGGTTGGGGACCATGCATGTCTTTCAAAACTGGCATGTGTTTCATTTATATCTTCCCTTCTCAGTAGGTAAGTTTACAACGTTTGTGCAACAAATATTCACTATGCAGGTGGTGTGTCATACTTCTTGCTAACGTAAGAAATCATGATATGTACGAAGAAATATTCCATGCCACGATCCAAAAAAAAAAAATGGGGCTGTCTTACTCATGCCTTCGACCTCACCTACAACCTTAAAAATATGAGTTTTTTTCTTAAATACCAGTTATGTTTGCTCAAACTCTTCACGTGTCTCCACAAAACCATGTTTCTTTTCAGTCTTGATTGAGCACTGGCTAGGGTTTCACATGCGTTATCAATGGCTGGTCTGCTCTCTTTGAAATGCTCTATGATTTTTTCTTCTGACACCCTCTGTTCCACTCGAAGCTCAATAATTACATATTGTGCCTCTCTGAGCTATTTTTTGATCTAATTTACATTCCCTCCTCTCACCATGGGTGAGGTAGGGGTAATTTACTTTCTCAACTCTGCAAAGATGGTGTTTCAATGGTCCTTTCTACCAATTGTTTTCTCAACTCTCTTATTTCTTGATATGGTTTGGAAATAGTGTGTTGCACTTGATTCAGTTGCTGCGGAAACTCCTAAACATTTACATTTTCATCACTTGAATTCCCCTACCTTTCATCAATTCCCTTGCTTGAACCTTCAACAGGCTCTAGTTGAATGGTGCGCATGGGAAATCTGTTGGTAACAGACTTGGTGTGCGGTTTACTGGAATCTTGGATCTCCTCAATTTTATTAGTCAACCTTGACTTTCCTTTCTTTTGGGATGTTGGCTGACAAGATGACGAGTCTTATATTTATTTTCCTTTTCTTTTTCTGGTGACATCTTTCTTTCTCGCCCCTGCACTATGGAGTGATGTTTCCTTTGCAAATAGAGGAATGTCCCCTTTGGGGTCTCTGGGGATGTTAACTGAAATCAGAAATGAATCCCAATATTTGTTCAAATGTCTCAATTCTTCAACCACTAACATATTAATTAATAAAAAATGGAATAAATTATTTCTCAACTGATCAACCTTGGCCTGGATGCTGTCTTCCATATTTCCCAAGATCTGACACAAGAAGAAAGGTAAATTGAAGGGATTTTTCCCTGTAAAGTGCATCAATAACCTGATGTGATATGGACACACCATGTTGAACCTTCCTTCATAGGTGAAATATCTTCTGATTATATTTAGAATTTTCTCGAACGACTCTAGGAGATACTGGCTTGGAATGCTGACTGCAATTTTCTGATTTAGACATTCATGCTTGAGGAAGTCCTTATAACATGAAATGTCTAAAGGCATTCCTTTAAACCATTCTTCTTTGTGTAGAGGGATCTCCTTCATAGCTAACAAAGTTTCCTTCATCACTTAGAAAGTGATTCCCATGATTGTCTCGCTGACCTCAGTAAAATTGAGGGAGAACTATTCAACTAGTTTCACATTATACCCTTTGATCCTTTTGCAGAAGTGCATACATCTGGCTTGTTCAAAAGACACCCTAATTTTCAGGTCTTCATTTATTAACTTCAGGTCTTGAGGTTCAAACCTCACAGCCATGCCACTTCTCGACTTCTTTCTTATTCTTTGGGACATTGTCATGATTTTGATATATATTAATTTCATGCGCACAATAATGAATATGATACCATCTCTGTGCAACAAATAAGAATGAATAACTTCACAGATACTGCAAGAAAAGGAAGTAAAAGAAATATTTGCACGACAAACAAAAATCAGCCATAGAAATCCATGGCACGACCGTAAAGCATGACGGAAAATTTCGGCGCAGTGGGGAAACTCAGCGTGATAGTAAACAACAATGAGAGACTTGACGTGGTAGGAAATTGTGACGGAAAATTCCAGCATAGTGGAAAAACTGAGCATGGTAGCAAAGTACGACGAAAAAAATGTGACACAGTGGGGAAAATGGGCACGGTAGAAAACAACACTAGGAGACTTGGCGCGAAGTGGAAAATTTTGGTGCAGTGGGAAAACTCGACACGACAATAGGGAATTCAGAAGGAAAAATGATGACTGTGAGAAGAAACAATTTGTCCACAAAGCTATCTTGCAGAGAGATCCAAAATACTTTAATAAATGGTTTAAAACAATGGAGGAGATACTGCGAAATCAACACAACAGACTTACGTAATGATTGGTAGCAGATAACCTTCACACAACGAAGGGCTCCAGAGCTTGCTGAAAAAACTACGGATAACGCACAAAATCTAAAAGTGAAGGAGAGGCATGTAGGGTGACCATTATTTATGCTTGAACTAATACAAAAAGAAATCATGGAAAAGGATAGTAAATCCATGGTGGTGAGAAGTTTAGAAAGTAGGTTGAAGATTTGCGTGGAAGATTCATGCAACAAGTACACTTTTGAAGTGTGATAAGTACAAATGATAGGAATGCCATGATTGTTTACTTTTCTAACTTCATGATTAGGGAATTATTCTCATAATATCTTTCGACGTGACCTTTATACCAACCACTTGAATCAATTTTTGGCACGTAAATCCCACCTGTTTGACACGACTTGAGACTTAGGGAAATGGAACCTTATGATTTAAACATGGAAAACCTTACACTCCTTCAACCAACTTGTGGCCAGACCCGTTACTTGATGATTTCAAACCATTCTTTATTTAGCCATTGACCTTACATGCTTTGATGCACAAATTATGACTCATCTAGGACTAACTCTAACTGCAAAAATCACGGTGCTAACAATATTGAGAATCAAAATCTTGATATATTCCAACATCCTTGGTATAAAAATATGGTGCATTATTTGCAGTATCAAAAGTGTCTAGATGAGTTGGATCCTCACAACAGAAGGAGACTCTGCCTGTAAGATTCCAAGTATATCATTTTAAGAGACTTTTTGTTTAGGAGGTCTATTGATGGTTTGTTACTTTGATGTGTAAACGATGAAGACACACATAATTGTTACAAGAAATTCATGGATCATCATTTTCTGTCATTCACATCGGTGGCCATTTTTTTGCTAAGGCTACAAATTTTAAGATCATAATAAATGGTTACTACTGGCCTTCGATATTCCATGATTCCTATAAATTTGCAAGATCTTGTGATAAGTGGCAAAAATTTGTCGAGAAAGAACGCCTTTCTGCCATTCCCTTACTGTTACACATCAAAATCACTCACTTCAATGATGACCTATTGCCATCATTTCAAGTGTCACATTTTGGTCGCAAGTGTCACAAACATCACATTGCCATATTTCCTATGTCGTGTCTCTAATGACATCATAGGGACACTTAAGACACCTTCAAAGACTGGTTTAAGGAAGAGAAATCATTTGATGAAGAGTACAAAGAGTTTTTCATGAAGAAAACCACTTAAAAATCAATTTTGAAGGACAACGCTCCCCTACCCACTATCAGGGAGTGCCAACACTCCCTACCCTTCTTTGAGGGAGAGTTTCAACACTCTGTGTCCCATTTTGAGGGAGCATTGGGCTATTTGAGGGAATCTTTGACTGTTCAGGAAAATCAAGGAAAAAACCCCTCATCTCTGGAGTTGGTTGGATTCGAATATGAGGTCAAGGCTAGATATTAGGGAGGATCCACAACTGATGGATAAATATCCTCAACCTATCCCAAGAATCTCTAAGGTGGTTGGGTCTCTCCAAGATTATATAAGGAGGCCTTAACATGGTGAAGCAAGATGGCAGTTTAGAGGCATCAAACTTATGATCTCATAAGGGAGATTGATCATTTAAGCATATTCATTCTGATGGTGGATTATTTGAGAAAGGGGCTGGACAAAGAGAGCTTGGTGAAGCTATTGTATCTACATATATGGTTGTAAGCACTTTTCTTTGTTTTCATTAATATACATATGTGCTTGGCCTATTTATTTCAAGGTTGTGTTTATTCTACATGAACTTGTCTCTATTAGATAGATCTGGTTTCAAGCTAATCTTAGTAGAATATGAAGCTTGTCCTGTCTTTGTTTGTTTTGCAGGACTTATCGAGGAGCTTGGGGATCAAATCTCAACTCAGAATGTGCAAGGACGTACATCATTAAAAATGTACACCTCTCTTCCTCTTCTCTATACATTAGTTTATCTAGGTTTAAAAGGATGTTAGTGACCGATGTTAGCACCCTTTCTGTCTTGGTCTTAGGAGTCTAGAGCCCAAGAGGTAATCCACTTGTACACAGGGGGATTCTCCTGTAACAGAAATTGACGACTCCACTGGGGAAGTGAACTTTCAGTTTTGGTTTCCTTACTTGGTATTGTTACTGACCTTCTTCTCACCTTTATATCTTCTTCATACTGTGTTTCTGATTCTTAGATGTGTTATTGGATTTTGATTCATCCCATACACATTGAATTTTTGGATTTTCTTGAGTTTTTGTTCATTTCTGGGCAATTGTTTGAGCTCTGAGAGGCCAACACTCCCCTGCCTCTACTACCAAAGTGCTAGCACTCCCTTGCAGGCTCCTAGGGAGTGGTGCAATGCTCTAGTTCCCTTGACACCAGAGCGCTAGTTTTTTTCTGCTCAAAACTCATATAGGAGTTGATCTCAGAGTCTAATTTTTTCTGATTCTTTTACTCAGGGTTATCATCATCTCAGTGTGCCTTTTTTCCAGCCTCCAACCTTTTAATTTCTGATAATTCATGATGCTTTGTTTGGGTTTGTAACATCTCTTTCTTCTTTACTTTGAGTCACTCTTCTTCTTTCGAGATTTAGAGTCAATTTACTGCTTTCTCCTTTATCTGATGGTATGAACGTTGTTGTAAGGAAATTCAAAGATATATGCATTGTTCCATTTGATATTTGAGGTATTTTTCACAATAAATTCTTGGTTGTTCATCATCCATTAACCTTCTCCTACCTTCACTAGTAATTTCATCAATTTCCATGCATTATGGGTGAATTTTGCATGGTTTTTGGCTCTTTTTTTGAGTTTCTGGGAGGACCAACGCCCCCCTTTAGTCCATACCAGAGCACCAATTCTCCCTTACCGTGTGGTAGGGAGCATTGAAACACTCTGTGCACCCTTATGGGGGAGTGCTCGTCTCTTTTTTGAGAGTTTTTGCCTTCTTCTGCTCAGTCTTTTGCAACCCTTTTTGCAGAGATCTTTACCCAAATTATGTAGTTGGTTTGTAAAGTTGTTTGGATTGGTTTTTGATGCTTATAATTCCCTATTGTCTTTATTGGAGCTTGAAACCTTTTTCATAAATGTGAAATTTCCTTTTCCAACTTCTTTTTGTTAGGACATTTTTAAGTGATTTCTCTTTCGCCATATCTTTTCTTGGATTCTTCTCTACATTTTATTTTTGTTTCTTGAATTATTGATTGGTTGTAGAATCCTTGATGGTGTTCTTGCTTGTTAGAACAAGTTTCTACTTGTTTTCTTTCATACCTCTCTGCCTTGAGTGCATGCTTTGTTTGTAGCCCTTTTTCTTCATGTCTTTTACATCTGCATATGACTCTTTCTCTTAATTGCAAGTAATGGAGCATTGAAGTTTCTGTATTTACTTTCTATATATGTCATAATCAAACAAATATATAAATGCATTTTTTTTCTTTTGGGTAGTGAAACTAGCTTGCATTTGAAGTAGCGGAATTGCATGGTTTTTGGCGTTTTTGGGACATTGTGCATCTGTAATGATGAATGTTTTCTCCTTCTCGTAGCATAGATTTCATCAAAATGAAAAGATTGCATCTTCATCTCTTTGCATAACTTTTGAGTCAGTCAAAACACCATATTGTCCATGCCATTTTCCTTTTGAGTAACAATAGCCTTAAAAATCAAGCACTAAACTAAAAATTGATTAGACATTTTTATATTTTCTGGTAGCAAACCTACATCAGATTAGTTGTAGGGATTTGGAATAGGTGTGAAAGATAAATTTCCAAAGCTACAAACAAACATGGAATCTTGTGCAAGGGAGCGATCAAATCCAATTTCTACATTTTGTTCTGGGAAGCCCTTCTCACATAAGGGTCAAACCTGAGGTCACATTGAGACTAGTAGAGTTACTCACCTTGATTTGTTAGTCTTGGTGTAGAGATTGTGCGTATTATGGGGGTCTCTTGAAGGTATACCCACAATGATGAGTGGAATCCTTTCAAGTTGATTTCGGGCTAAATACCCTGCCCTTGCACGTGGATCAAACTGTCAACTGTTTCCCCAGGCATCACTATCATAGTTGGTAACCTTAGTGGCCTATATCTTTAGGGTCTTTACATAAGGTGACTGTGAAGGGGAAAGTCTTCATGGTACCTGGAATTGACGTTGGCCAGACTCACTCGGGCTCCTTGGAGGGTATACCCACGAATATGTGTGGGAGCTTGCACCAGGGTGCAAGTCCGTTAAGGAGGTTCTCAACATAACTTTTCCACCCGCTCTATCTCATCCCCTTCCTAATCTGTTCCCACGATGTTGGATTTCATCACTAACTAGTGTGCTCATTGTGAGAACGTTTTGTTTTCTTTCTTGCTTACTAGATTTTTAGCGTGTGTTGTTTGTTCTGCCTAGAAGAATCTAGGTTGGATCTTTATTTTTATGGTGTTAGTTCCTAGAATGACCAATGAAGGAACCCCTTTTCCAGGGGAACCCTTTTTTTTTCCTTCTTATGGAAACACTGGTCCTCCTTACATCACTACTTTGAGCCTTCCAGGTCTCACAATTAGGTTACCGGTATGGTTGTTTTCCACTTCGGTGATCTTGAATGTAGGTGCTTCAGATGTAAGCACACAACCAACACATCAGCCTCATGTCGACCCTTCTCCTTCTTCACCCATCAGGTCTCCTTCCTTTTCTCCTTCTTCACCTATTAAAAGCTCTAAAGCAAGTAGCTAGGCTGATATGAAGAAGAAGAAGCAGAAAGAGAAGAAGAAGAAGAAGCAGAAAAGGATCAAGCAACCAGCTATTGTTGATCATACTGGGAGTGTTGATGAGGTCAACAAGATTAAAAGGAAGAATACGAAACCTAAATTCCCTTGCACTCTTTGTAAAGGTGACCACTTTATGAGGGATGAACTTGGTATTCCCAAGGTATTATAAATGTGGTCCTCCACGTAATCGGTCCCTGCTCGACATGCTGGTGACACCCCGCCAACTAGTGACATTAAGGTTGGTAAGAAGAAGACAACTGTCAAATTTTCTTGTATGTTATGCAAAGGTGATCATTATTCTCACATTTGTTCTCATATGGATGAAGTTTCTTATTTTTGGAAAAGCTTCAACTCCCAACTGGTTATCGTAATATTTCCCCCAACCCATCATTAGTTGATGGAATGGTCAATCCAGTTCCATCCCCGGTTAGTCCGGTTGATCATGTGGTCAATCTAGTTTCATCCTCGGTTGAACCACTACCCAAAGTAGCTAATCCAGTACCTTCATCAATCATGCCTACTTTTCATCTGAAAAGTGAAACCCAAGTGACTGATCCAGTCCTGTAATTGGTTAGTCCCACCCTTCATCTGAAGAGTGCCAACATGGTAAATCCCACTCCTCCTCTGACGAGTGTCAAAGTGGTTGCTCCGGTCCCTTCATCGGTCAGTCTAGTTGATCATGTCGTCAATATGGTCACGTCCTTAGTTGAACTAGTTGACAAAGTGGTTGATCCGATCCCATCTTTGGTCAATCCTGCTCTCTTGTCAGAGAGTGCAACCCAAGCATTCGATTCGTTTCCACCCGTTGACCCCATTCTCCCCTTGGGGAATGAAACCCATGTGGTCGATTTGATGTCATTATCAATCGATCCTACTCTCCTTCTAGAGAGTAAATGCGATACTGCCCACATTTTTCTCGTTGATACAAAATCTACCATGCTGGGGGGCATTCCTCCTCCTGCGAAACCCCCTCCAAGTAATGAGGTCATCCTTTTTGATTGGGGTGTGATAAATGGACCTCATCTTCCCTCTCACATTCCTTTGAATATTACAGTATAGGTTTGTGGTCGGGACGTTCCTCATGCATTGATAGATGAAGGTTCTTCCGTTAGTATTTTTTCCTCTATTGCTTGGCAAGCTTTGGGTTATCCTCATCTTGTGCTGGTTACCTAGACTCTATTTTCTTTTAACAGAAGAACCACTCACCCTTTAGGTATCCTTCCTTAGTTTCCTATAACTTTGGGAGGGAAAACTATCTTCATTGATGTTATGGTAGTGCAGGACCCCTTGGATTTTGATTTACTCTTTGGGCGAGATTATGTCTATGCCATGAAAGCTATTGTGTCCACCTTTTTTCGTGTGATATATTTCCCTCATGATGGAATAATTGTGGCTATTTATCAAATTTAATGTGTTGGTCATGACTTGATTACCAACCCAATGAGCTCCCTAAACAATTCTTATATGCAGATAGTATCACCCCCACCACAGGTCAATTATGTTGCATTATTTCCCATGCCTTCAGCTGTTGATGAAGATGAGCCTCTCACTATAAGCTCAACCTTTTGTGACTTAGATCTGGTAGTTGACATGGTGATCTCTTTGATAGGGCTATTAGAGCCACATCTCCCTACCCTTATCTAGGCCTTCGACATGTATTCCTTCCAGAGCGCTTTTCTTCCATCTAGTGAAGATCTCTTCGAAGCCATGATTGATGTTTGTCCATTGACATGTATTCCTTCTAGGGAATTGTCCTCTTGGAAGTCATGAAACAGAGGTCACGAGCATAGTTTCTCTTCTCTGTGACAATCTTGTTAAAAAATGAAACATAATTCACGAGTATAGTTTTCCTCTCTGTATCAAGGTCGTTAAAAAATGAAACAAAAATCTGGGGATTGAACCCCGAGCCTTGAGCATAGTTCTTTTACTATGTCAAGATCATTAAAAAATGAAACAATCATCTCTCCTCATAAGTTGATTCTTTCGCCAGATCTCACAAATGTCGAGTTGAGTCTTTTGTTAGGTCTCATATTTGAACCTTCATTTCATCCACCCTTATCCTTTTTCTCCATATAGTATAAAAATTAGTGACAACCGCAAAGTCGGTGGATGAATTGAAGATTAGGGGGCATGTCTCCATCCTTTGATGATCATTTTGGAGTTAACCCACTAGATTTTCAAGCTGGGGGAATACCGAGCTTAGTCTTTGTTCCTTCTCATGTTCGTAAATACATGAGAATGCAATTGAGTAAACTTTTATCTCCTTTTCGAACTCGCATGGATACACAAAAAAGGAACCCCCTGAAGTCGTCTTTAAGCTCTTTTCAGAATCTCTAAACATGAAAAGATCACCGAGTGATCTTAATTCCTTTCCCACTTGTTAAAAGGTTTGAAAGGGCATCTTTCAAGTGATACTTTATCTCTTTTTCGGCCGCATGAGACTAAAATTACGAAAAAGGACAACACTAGAGTCGTCTTTAAGTTCTTTTTAGACTCTCTAAACATGAAAAATCACTGAGTTTACCTTCTCTGGACTCGTTAAACGATCATACACTGAAGGGACCATATGGGACCGAACTCTTACTTCTTCCAGTTCGTTAAATAAAGGAAGAAGGAATTAATGAAGGTGAGTTATATTCATCATGTGCTATCCTCCTCGAGCTTGTTAAATTAAAAAGAGGTACTCGTCTATTTGGATGTGGGAAAAAATTGAAGGAAGCAAGCCAAGCAGTTTTTCAAAACATTACAAGTCACTCTTATGGTCTCCCTTGAAAATGACACTTTGTCATTGCATACATTTTAATCCGCTAAACCTTTGCACTAAACCAATCCTTTGAGTTTATTTACTCCTTTGGGTCACCCGAATAAAGTCACAGTATCCACTGCATCATCATGTTTTGGTCCATGCCATGTTTCTGCTGTTGTGCCTCAATGTTCAAGGGAAGTATCTGCCTCGAGAGTCAGCCATCACAAATATCTTGTTTCAATACCTGTGCTAGTCTATGTTCATTTGATCTACCAATTTACATCTCTGTGTCAGTTTCGTTTCATTGATGGGGGATACATCAATGCCCTCCTTCAACGAGTTTGTTCCTGTTGACTTCAACACATAATCTGAGAAATAGACTTAGAAACCAATTAGTACCTTAGGAATTGCATGCCTCAATGGCAGGCCTCCTCACTTTCGACAATGGGTTTACATCAATGACCCCTGATCGGGTGATTCCACGAATGTTTGACTTCATCTCATATATTCACATTCACTGGAATGTACTAGGGTACCTTGGGAATCATTAACATCAATAGTGATTTCCCTCGCACTTGTTGATGGTTCACCTCATTGACCAGTAATCAAGTGGTCTCTGCCATGTTCAACATCAAGACATCTATTCACATGGTTAGATTCATACTGCATCGAGATCGGTAAGAAGACCCTGGGTTGAGTGATCACTCTGATATATACTTTTCCTAGGTTGCGATGGAGTTTCTATTGAATATTGACACATATACTGTCACATAGATCCACTTTGTATTGGTCTGTGGCTATGCCTTGTCGTCTCGTAGATCCACTGTGTATTTTTCATGGCTACAATTAGTTCATGTCATGGAAGTATAGATCCACATTGTATCTTTGGTGGCTATGCTCTTTGTTAATATAAATTATTATGGATCCGCAATGTATCTTATGGCGGCCATACCTTGCAAGTATTTATCACCCAAGCATAGGCATGCCTGCCTTAGGTTTGAAACATGTCATAATATTCGTTTGATGGTTGTCTGAAGCTTTTACCAGGTTCTCTGAGTCCATACCCTTGCTTGAAAAAGTCTACAAAGTACTTCAGTCATCAATTTCCATCTTCTAACTTCACACTTTGGGGGGGAATATGTTACACATCAAAATCACTCACTTCAATGATGACCTATTGTCTTCATTTCAAGTGTCTCATTTTGGTCGCGAGTGTCACAAACATCATACTGCCATCTCTCCTATTTCATGTCTCTAATGACATCACATGGACACTTAAGACACCTTCAAAGACTGGTTTAAGGAAGATAAATCATTTGATGAAGAGTACAAATCATTTGTCATGAAGAAAACCACTTAAAAATCAATTTTGAAGGAAAAATCTCCCCTACCCACTATCAGGGAGTGCCAACGCTCCCCATCCTTATTTGGGGGAGCATTGCAACACTCTGTGTCCCATTCTGAGGGAGCGTTGGGTTGTTTGAGGGAATATTTGACTATTGAGGAAAATTAGGGAAAAATCAACCTCATCTCTGGAGTTGGTTGGATTCAAATCTGAGGTCAAGGATGGATCTTAGGGAGGATCCACAACTGATGGAGAAATATCCTCAATGTATTCCAAGAATATCTAAGGTGGTTGGGTCTCTCCAAGCTTATATAAGGAGGCCTTCTCATGGTGAAATAAGACCACAATTTAGAGGCATCAAACTTATTATCTCATAAGGGAGATAACCAGTTAAGCATATTCATTTTGATGGTGGATTATTTGAGAAAGGGGATGGACAAAGAGAGCTTGGTGAAGTTGCTGCATCTACATCTATGGTTGTAAGCACTTTTCTTTGTTTTCATTCATATACATATGTGCTTGGCCTATTTATTTCAAGGTTGTGTTTGTTCTACATGAACTTGTCTCTATTAGATAGATCTCGTTTCAAGCTAATATTAGTAGAATAGGAAGCTTGTTCTGTCTTTGTTTGTTTTGTAGGACTTATTGAGGAGCTTGGGGATCAAAGCTCAACTTGGACTATGCGAGGATGAACATAATTAAAAAGATACACATTTCTTCCTCTTCTCTATACATTAGTTTAGCTAGGTTTAAAAATATGTCAGTGACCAACGTTAGCACCCTTTATGTCTTGGTCTTAGGAGTCTAGAGCCTAAGAGGGAATCCACTTGTCCTCAGGGGGATTCTCCTGTAACACTTACAACCTATCCTCCTGGATTTCCATTTTTCTAAATGGGGCCTAGACTTTATTGGTCCTATCAATCTTCCATATTTCGTAGGGAATATCTTTATTTTGACAACCATTGATTACTTTACTAAGTGGACCGAGGTTGTCCCTCTTAGACATGCATGGGATGAGAAAGTTATTTCTTTCTTAGAATCTAATATCTTTTCCAGATTCGACATTCCATTAGAAATCATTACGGAAAATGGCCCAGTCTTCATTTTTGCAAAATTGACTCACTTTTTGGCTAAGTTAGGGGTCTAACATTTCACTTCATATTCTTATTACCCTTAGGGAAATGGGAAAGAAGAGTCTACTAACAATAATATGGTTAGGATCATAAAGAGGATCATAGAAGACAAACCTCGCTAGTGGCACATGCTTCTCACTTATTCTCTCTTGGAAGATCGCACAACCACCAAAGAAATTACAGGATGTAATCCCTTTTAGCTCGTATATGGTCAAGAGAATATTCTACCTACTAAGCTAGAGATTTCCTCCTTGCATATGATGTTACAGATTGAAGAATTAAAAATTTCCAATGTTTCACAAAGGATAAATGCACTGTTAGCCCTGGAAGAACAAATAATTTTTTCCTTGGAAAACATAAAAGAAGGTAGGAAACTGTGAAAAAGTGTTTTAAGAGATGAGAAAAGGCTGTTGAATTAAATATTGATGACAAATTCCTATTGTGGGACTTAGCCCATGCTGAAAGAGGAATACATTCTAAGTTCCAAAAATTATGGCTAGGTCCTTTCAAAATCTCTTTTATCCTCGGCGCAAACTCATACCTTCTAAAGGATTTGGAAGAGCGATTGTTCTCTTACAGTACTAATGTTTCCCAGCTGAAACATTATGTGGAACCAGCCTGATCATTAACACTTATATAAAAATAACTGGTGTATATAGTATTTTGTCTTACTGTTTTCTTTTTACTTTGGTTTGTTGATTTTTTAATTTCGGTTGTTTTCTTCTCGTAATAATCAGAAATAAAGCCTGGATCAGTTTTTCCATAACAATGCCATTCTGTAAATATTGTTGATTGATGGAAAATAAAATACACACAAATATCACGATGTCCTCCTTTTAGACATCGTTGAAATATATTTTTTCTTTCAATATTGTTGTAGGATAGTTGATTTTGTCTTCTTCCTTGTTTTTGCTATCCCTTTCTTCCCTCCATCCTGAGATTCAAGAGCATATAAGAAGCATTCTCCTTTATTATAACAAGATTTTCCTCACCTTATGCTATATTGCATAGAAGGCCCTTTTTCCATTTCCCTATGCAAACTTATCATACCTGTTTGTAAATACCAGAGATAAAAATACATAATTTTCCATATGTATGCACCTTGCCTACTATACAACATGCGTATACGTAGATTGCACCACTACAAACTGTGTACATCAAGATTTGTGCCCAAAAATGAAAATTAGTGTCGAGTTTCCATGTCACGACAGGAGATCTATGATCCTTGGCCTTCCATATACTAGAAACATTTCGAATTGGCCCTTCAATTCCATTTGAAGGATATAAATGGGCCAATTCTGAGCTATGGAAAGGAAGAGAAAGAATTCAAGTTTGAGAGAAAATTTACTCTAGAGAAATTATTTACTTCATATTGACTCTGCATCCCTTTGTCCTTTAAGTCTGAACACAATCTTCATCCCCAAGCTCTTCCCTTATTGATTGACAACTTTATTGACTCTCTTCTATGAGCTTGCCTTTGGTGGAGGATTGAAGTGGTGGAGGCCCAACTGGAAGGAACTTAGTTTCTTAGTTCCGAATCGTGCAGACATAGAAGTATGTAACAATTTCACTTCTGTTGATCATATATTAATAGAAATACTATTTTCCTGTCCAATTGATATCTTGCAAATATTTGAATTATTATTCCATGGTCATATTTGTCATGTTTATTAATGGGTTATTCTATTGAATGTGCTAACATAATTTATTATCACCATATGCTTTCTTTTCTTGGTTGTTGAGGACTAGTTGTAGGTATATTGCTTTGGGTCAAGTGCTCAACGATGGACTTCATCGAATGTCTGGACGAGGTAGGTATTTTATCTTGTCTTGCTAGCATATTTGTTTACATAACATACTTGAGAATAGATTTGATTTCTACAGTCATTTTCGTCTGTTGTGGTTTACCCTAGCCATAAAGATATTTTTCTCATAACAAAATTGATGACCATACTGGGGATTGAATCTTCTTTCTTAGGTTTTGGAGTACTTTTCTCCTTAGATTACTATTGTTCCTATTGCATTTCTTGTCATATCATTGCTTGACAACCTATGTTCACTCTGGGTCTAAGTTTTTTAGCCTTCTCTCTTTCTTGGATTTGTTTTTGAAACATATACGCAATTTTTGGCTTGACAATTGCGTATACACACGAGTTGTAAACCTAAAAGATGCATACATATGCTCTATTTCCTTGACCAATCATGTACATGAGCCTTCCTTTCATGTTTTTTGGGTTTGGTGGTTGTTGGGTGGGATTTGATGTTTGTCGAGTCTTCTTGGGTCTCTGTAGTGACTGTTAAGGGCCTGTGGCATGACAGGAAACCTGTCTAGGTTGAATATTTGGGCAGAGTATTTCTCATTACCTTTTCATTTTGATTGTCCTTGTACATTGGGCTGGGTGTTTCTCTCCTTGGTATTCTTCTTGGGTTATTTATTTCTATACACAATAGACATTTATATATCAAGTTGTTGTCCAGTCCATGCATTTTCATTTTTCTTTTATTGAAAATACAAAAATATTAGGAATTTTGCATTGCTTGACATTTTTTTATCTTTTGAGTCTTTTTCATTAGCTTAGTGCATGTAAAGAAAGATTTCATTTTTACTTTAGGATTGCAGAGTTGAAATTAAAAATTGCATTTGTTTTAAGAAGCATATCATTCATCGAAAATTGAAGTTAGGACTTTGCATTATATTCATATTTACTTTTCTTGTTGAGTCATAACATCATGAGTTTCACTACCATACCTTTTTGAGTAATCACGACCACTAAAATTAACGCTATAATTTAAAATTGATTAGTCACGATTTTATTTTCTAGGGTACACAAACTAGCTTAGGATTTAGTGCCTTGGAATAGGATTTTGTGAGTAAACTTCTCCAAGGGAATTAAATCAACATATGTGTCTGACAAAGGGAGTGGAGAAATCCATTGTATAATTGGTAATATCAGGAGGCTCTGCTCATACCGAAGTTAATCACGAGGTCGCATGAGGTTGGTTGAAGGGATATCCCCCTGATACCTTCTTAGAATCATAGATATTTATGGGGATCTATTCGTATCTGGGGATCTTTCTAGTGCCTTTACCTCCATGAGAGGTAGTACTTTCAAGATTTTGGTATTTGCTACCCTTCCCATACGGTGCACCTGACTTATGACTTCTCGCACGTGCATTGGTTATACATTGGTTTCTTAGTTGCTTGACTTAGGTTCCACATAGGTTACTTGTAGGGGTTATTTTGCAGGTACCTTGGGTCAGATAAGGGTCATACAACACACAACCTTTATGGAGGATTACCTCTCAGGGGGGATCTGACCGACTGGTTGTTAACCCCACTAGGGCCCTTATAATTGATTCTGTTACCTTCGATCTTTAGCAGGGAGTCTCATGCCCCTCTTGGGTGAGACATACCTTCTTTAGGGAGGGAGGCCACTTTCAACCACTTTACCCCATTTGTGTGCATATTGGCCATTTGATTTTTGGTGTGCTCTTTGACTACTAGTTGGCCTCAAGAGTTTATACTGAGTTTTCATTATCATGGATAGGGGAGTTCCTTTGGATCCTTCATTTAATGATACCCCCCCATGATGTTCACTCATTTCATGGGGATGGATCCATTCGCTTTGCATAATGGTATGAAAAATTATGACACTCAGTCTATGCCTTGGGCCTCTAATCATTTTCCTGTTGATATGACTTCACATGTTCAAACCACAGAAGAGAGACAATAAAGTTCTCAATCAATAAGGGAAGAGCTTGGGGGATGAACACTGTGTTCAGACTTAAAGGACAAATGGATGCAAACTCAATATGAAGTAAATAATTTCTCTAGAGTAAATTTGCTCTCAAAGTTGAATTCTTTCTCCTCCTTTCCATAACTTGTAATTGGCCCATTTATAGCCTTCAAATGGAATTTAAGGGCCAAGTCGGAACATTTCTGATATATGGAAGGCCAAGGATCATAGATATTCTATCGTGACATGGAAACCCGACACTAATTTTCATTTTTGGGAACAAATATTGATGTACGGGGGCTGTAGTGGTGACGCCTGCGTATACACATGTTGTATAGTAGGCAAGCTGTGCACATGTGGAAAAACATGTATTTTTTTCTCTGGGATTTACAAACAAGGATGATAAGTCTGCATAGGGAAATGGAAACAAGGCCTTTTGTGCAAGATTGCATAAGGTGAGACAAATCTTGCTATAACATCCTTGAAAGTCTAAAAATCATTATCTGCTACGTCTTGTTTGAATGTTATGCATACAAGAACAATCCCCCTCATATGTATCACTTTCCATAAGTTATTCCCAAAGTCCTGTCTCATTATTTCCCTTAAACTATCTTCTTCCCCCTATTGCATAACTATTCTTTTCAACAATTTTTCTATCATCTACTTCTATTGGTCTACAAAACCAAACATTATGAGTTCTAAATCTGTTGGAAACATATTTCCCTATTGATTCACCATTTTTTTGATATAT
>JASDQU010109625.1:7054-36717 GCA_032191745.1 Picea mariana | reverse complement strand
GTGATGAAGGACGCTCTTATTTGATTGTGCTCATGGTTACCTCACAAAAATTATTCTTTAGTTTAAAAATTTGAAACTGCCTCCATGTGAAATAAATGAAAGATGGAGTATTGGTGATTTAATTTAATTTTGAAAGGGAAAGGGAAAAATGTTGTCTTAATGAGCATCTTGGTTTATTCTTGCTACACATATATTTTGACTTGTTAATTCAAACTCCAAGCATGGGATATATATGGTTATGGCATATCACACTTATGATATTCTTGTGTTATCATGGGCATTGATTAAGTTTTATAGGGTGGAAATTTTCCCCTAGCGAGGAATGTGGGACATTGGATGTATTTGGTGCTAAGTGTTAAACTATGCATATGAGTTAATGGATGGTGGAAAATTCAATTTTTTTTGTTATGTGGCACACATAGTAGACTATGTATTGATGTGCTCATAATTGGTTGTGGTTGATGAAATTAATGTGAGAAATGATATGCAATTAATGCACATCACTCTAACCCTAGATTGAGGTCACCACCCTCACTTGGTTTGCAATTGTGTTGGTTTCTTTGGCTGGTGTTGCCTCCGTTTTTCTTGGCCTTTGAAATAATAGTCACACTCATTGTTTTCTTGGAATTTTTCATACATGTATGAGGGATCTTGCCTCTCCATTCATGAATCATAGCTCTGCTCAAAATAAAATCTTGATGTTGTCTCTTAGATTTTCTTACGGCTTGTGTTTTCTTTCAAAAGTTTAAATGAATGTATGTGGGTATCGACTGTGAAATTGCATATTAAGTGAAGTTCCTCCCTGTTGGCATTTAAATTCTCAAGATGATTAATGGTCAAAATTTCCTTTCTATTTGGATGGCATTGAATCCAGAATATGTGTTGCTTTGTTTCTATTCCTGTTAGAAAATAATTATCGAAAATATTGTTTGGGTTTCACTCATCTCTGGTCATTAAAATTCAAGGGTTTCATTTCTTTGTGAAACAAAAATTATTTGTTGTCTTAATAACATTACCCATTCATGGAAGATTTGTAGCTCCTTCAAACTACCTGTCAACTGTTTGTAGATGTATGGGCATATTTTCTTTGCGGCCACCATGAGAGTTTTGTGGAGAAGTCTGTGGAAAGTATGTTGTGATAAGAGAGGGTTAAATTTTGTTTTTTACAAACCCCTTGAAGGGTTCACCTTTTCACTTTCCTAGACCTCATTTCTTTTATTGATGTATGGAAATTTCAAACTCTGATCTTGATGTATGTGGTTAACCCAACATTGGAAAGATTGGTTAATTGCATCTCATTTATTATGTATCCATGGGGGTTTATCGATTTTGAAGTTGTATGGTGTTAAAATAAACAGAACCAGGTTCACATGGGTTTCGAACCCAGTCTGTTTACAAAACAATTATTTAAGGTTGTGATACAAGCATTGTATATTGAAGGGTTTTTGGATTATGTTGTGTTATCAACCCCCCCATTACATGCTTGATGTATTTTGGTTTTAATTGTTGGAATGTCTCTGTTAACAATCTATTATAAAAACTCTGTGAATAAAGGAAAAGGAAAAATAAATAAAGGTTGTACAGTTGACAGTCTTGGAACTTTCCTGGGGTTTTGAACAGATGTGTTTTGGATTTGGATTATTAAACAAAGAAACAACTTAAAGATGAATCCAATGTTGTCCTTTTTCGTAATGTTAGTCTCGCGAGGCCGAAAAAGAGATAAATTATCACTCGAAATATTCCCTTTCAAACCTTTTAATGAGTGGGAAAGGAAACAAGATCACTCGACAATATTTTCATGTTTAGAGAGTCTGAAAAGAGCTTAAAGATGACTCCAAGGGGTTCCTTTTTCATGTAACCATGTGAGTCTGAAAAAGTGATAAAATTCTAATCAGTTACATTCTCATGTTTTTACAAGCATGATAAAGAACAAATACTAAGCTCGATATGCCCCCAGCTTGAAAGCTAGTGACTTAACTCCGGAATGATCATCAAAGGCTGGAGACATGCCCTCCAAGATTCAATTCATTCACCAACTTTGAGGTTGTCACAAATTTCTCTACTAGACGGAGAAAAAGGATAATATTGGATGAAAAGAAGGTTCAAGAGAGGTGACTGTTTCATTTTTTAACGAGCTTGAAACAAGAAAAGAACTATTCTCATGGATCCGGGTTCAATCCCTAGATTTTTGTTTCATTGTTTAACGAGCTTGCTACAGAGAGGAAGACTATGCTCAAAGATTCTGTTTCATTTTTTAATGAGCTTTCTACTGAGAAGAGAAACTATGCTCGTGACCTCTATTTCATTTTTTAATGAGCTTTCCACAAAGAAGAAAAACTATGCTTGTGGACTTTCCTTGATCATGGATTCCAAGAGAATAATGCTCTGGAAGGATACCATGTCAAGGGAAAAAACTCAGTCATGGCTTCCAAGAGATCTTTACTGGATGGAATAAAATCACTCTAGAAGGAACACATGTCAAGGGCCATGACAGGGATAAGGAGATCAGGCTCCAATAGCCCTATCAGAGAGATCACGATGTCAATTAATAGATCCAAATCATCGGAAGTCAAAGACATATGAGATGATGGGAAATCAACATCAGGAGGGGAGATAGAGCGTACATCTTCCTGAATTTCTTCATGAGGGGGAAGAAAAGAGGATTGATGATGGTTATCATCCTGAGGTAGGTCTACAATGCTCAACATTTCCATAATAGATTCATCAGAGGGAAAAATTGGGGAAATGTAGTCGATCGTAGATGACAAGGAACTTAACCATGATGGCATCGAATAATTGTTGGGTGCCAATAGATGTTCGTCATCCGAAGAGGGAGAAGTGGATTGGATAGAAATGTATGATGTTTCAGCTAGACTAAGTGGCACGGTGTCACCTAGTGCATCAAATTCCAACAGACTAGGTACAATCCAAGGGTAAGATGATTCCAAAGATTGATAAGCCGCAGTTGAAATCATATCGACGGTGGCAATATGATGTGTAGTTGGTGGAAGTGGTGTAGGGAAGGTACCCATAAGGATATAATATTTCATCAAGCCAACACCAACGCTTTCATGCGTGATCTTGTGGTCCCCCAAGAAAGGAATGTTGTTGGTAGCGGGAGTGTGAGCATCGGCTGTGCAAAAATCTAACTAATCAACTGTGACAATTTTTCCTTGATGATGAAATTGTACACATCAAAATACCGATGCGGAAATGAAAGTCATAGCATAAAACCAACTTCTTCCAAGTAACAAGTTGTAATTGAGGGGTGAATCGACCACCTCGACATCAATAATGACTATTTTTCCACCCAATTGGATGGGCAGGGATTGTAAAATCCCATGGGGATGAAAACCTCTCCCATCGAATGCGCATAACATTGTAGGGGATTTGTTAAGTGTGGGTGATTTTAAACTTTTCCAACATGCTAAAGACATGACATAATTTGAGGCTCCCTCATCCAGAATAGTTCGGTGGATTTGTTGATTGTGAACAACAACATCAACTTGGAAAACAAGTTGGTGGGAGAGTCGAGAAGTATAATTGTCCAGGTTAAACATGATATGGTTGGATGACTCAGGATCAACATCGCCAATAGCGGCCAAGAGTGTTCTATGTTGACTGGGGTCGCCAATTTCTGTTGTAGGTGAATCCTCCTGTGGACAAGCAGATTCCCTCTTGGTGTCTAGACTCTTAAGGCCAAGAAAGAAAAGTGCTTAACATGTACATTGACATCCTTTTAGATCTAATCAAGCTAATATACGAAGGAGAAGAAGAAAGGTATG
The DNA here is from genome assembly GCA_032191745.1 of Picea mariana. Classification (NCBI taxonomy): domain Eukaryota; kingdom Viridiplantae; phylum Streptophyta; class Pinopsida; order Pinales; family Pinaceae; genus Picea; species Picea mariana. The sequence goes on along the minus strand of JASDQU010109625.1, from coordinate 32,932 downwards.
TACCTTGTTAATGGTGTTCGTCCTTGCAAAGTCCAGGCTGAGCTTCAATCCTGAGCTTCCTAATTGGTCCTGTAGAACAAACAAAGATACACTGGACTTCCTACTCTACTAAGATTAGCTCAAATATAGATCCATGTACTGCAGACAAACTCATGTGGAACAAACATCAGTTTGAAAGAAACAGGCTAAGCATTGATATATTGATGAGAACAAGTAAAAGTACTTACAATCCTTTGATGAGGGTGCAACAACTTCTTCCAGTTCTCCTTGTCCAATCCCTTTGTTCAAGTAATCTACACTGATTTCTTTGATGACATCTCACTCATGGGATCATAAGTTTGGTGTAATTCTCAATCTCCCTCCATGTACCTTTCACCATGCGAATACCTCCTTATATAACCTTGGAGAGGCCCAACCACTTGAGAGATATTTGGGATAAGTTGAGGATTCCTCTCCTTCAGTTGAGGATATTCCCTAAGATCATGCCTTGACCATCTATTCGAATCTAACCGCCTTTAAGAATTGAGGGATTCTTCCCTGATTTGTCTCAACAAACCCAAAACTTGCTCAGAAAAGGGTAGCGCTCCCCCAAAAGGGTGCACAGAGTGCTCAAAGACTCCCCCAAATAGGCTCAGGGAGTGTGATCACTCCCTGACAATGGGTAGGGGAGCGCTCCTCTCCAAAATCCATTTTTTAGGGGTTCTTTCAGTGGAAAAAGGTTTGTACTCCCTGTCAACTGATTTCTCTTCTTCAAAACTAGTCTTTGAGGTGTCTTAAGTGTCTTTGTGATGTCGTTAGAGGCACACCATAGGGAAGATGGAAATATGATGTTTGTGACACTTGACTTGTGGTCAAGATGCGACACTTGCGGAAAAGATGTGATACTTACAACACTTGTAATGACGACACTTGCGACACTATTGAAGTGAGTAATTTTGAGGTGTAACATCTAGTTGTCGATCTAACTAATTATCTAAATATGAATATGAGAAAAAAATGTTCTCAGATGAATTAAAATTTTAAAGAACCAATAGAGACTTTAATGATTATTTATTGTCCTAAGATGCATTCACATCCTATTCTACCCTATCCTAATAAGGAGAAAGATAATAAAAATAAGTGCAGATCAACATTTTATGCTTGCACATAAATAATTCATAAAAACAGGGAACATGAAAACTTAACAATATAATGAGTTAGAAACAAGTAATTGATTCACCAAATTATTATATTGTCTATGCACTTACAATGAAAATCATGGAAATTGTGGACATACATAAAATAGTTTAGAAATAAGTCATTAAACAAAACTCCTTACATTCATAGAAATAAACATGCATAAACAAAATAGTCTCATTCATACACATTTGTGCCAAAATATTCAAAATGTCTCTTGCTCAAATTCACATACAGTACTAGTACTGTTCTTCTACAATCCGAGTCCAAAAGTCCTTACTCATTTATAGTCATTCCTTTTGTAATTATTCAGTGATTGTTTACATTATTGAGATTCAATCATACACAAAAAGTAGTTTGCAAAAGAGACTCTTCATATTCCTTTCCTTATAAAGATTACACAAATAAAATATGAGACATGAAAAACAATTATGACAATCGGGATCATCATGGGTTCTTCTCCATTTGCATCCGGTCCCGATATTAATTTTAGAGTGAATAATTATCCATGATATTTTGTAACTTCTATGACTACATCTTTTCGACATCCAATTCACCATCACAAACCTTGGTGGAAAAGTCTTGTGTTGTGCATTTGATAAAGTTTTGGGCCATAGTGATGAGTTTGACATGTATCAATAGATACTCCTCAAGAGAGTCTTTATTTACCTTAGTTAAAATATCAATCCTCAACTTTCTATTTTTCTTGTGCTTCTCCACCTCAGCTATCCTAATTTGTGTAGGTGTTTCTTCATCAATAGATGGAATCATTGACATCCCAAATTCTTCTAAAAGATCACCAGAACTACTCCATAGACATTTGTAGGTCTTATATGTTGTATTTTGGATGTCTTGGACATATTATAACATAGGCTTCCAAGTATCAAAGAATTCTTGGGTTTTTATCCTTTATTTTCTAGAATAACATGTCAATGTATCTGGGGGGTTTTTATATACTCCTGGCCAATTGACGATCCTATCGAAGGAATCATTTTCCTTTTGGCATCAATCATTGATTTCAGATATTTGGTCCTCAAGTCCCAATTGGTCATCCTGATCGGTCTGCATATCACTTAGAAGGCATAAAAAATCCTTCTACTCAATCCTAAGATTTCCGTTCAAGTCTAATGCCTCTGCCTTGATTGTTTTTAAGGCCATGATGTTTTCCTTTCTGTTCTCTAGAACTTCTTTAAGATTTTCATTGTCTTGTTATAATCCCTTGAACTGAAGGATTTGATATTCAATAGATAGTTTGGCTTCATCTAGCTCAGTCTGCAAATGAGATATCTCCTTTTCATGTTCCCTCTTGATCTGTTCAATTTTCTCACATATATTTACCTTTGTACATTCCAAGTCTTTCAAATGGGTGTCCCTCTATGACTGTTCTCTTTGATTAAATCCAACATTCAATTCGTCCTTCTGGGTTTCTAGTGGTCTGTTGAGTTCCTTTGTCTTGAGGTTATCAACAAGCTCAATGTCCCTTTCAAATTCTAACATGAGATCATCCCTTACATCTTGCATAGTCTTTTGAATTTCTTCTTTATGTAGTTTGTCCTTTTTATCAACATATGTTAGGAACTCTACAGAGATTCCATCCTTTTGCGTCTTCAATTTTTTCTTTGCCTCAATGATTTTGGTCCATGATGAACTTAAGGCATTGGTAACCTCAAGAAAAAATGAAACATTTAGATCCGCAAATGCATGGAGAGAAGAATTTGCTTGTACAACATTTTCGACTGGGTCAGGCCCAAATTTCCATTCACAACTCTCCCTATAGATGAACTAGATTTAGTAGACTCTCCCCTTTTCCTTTTGTTTGACCTTTATTCAATTCTCTTCATCCTGTCATCATAATAATAATCTCCAAAAACCACTACAACACCTTCAAAGCTCATAATTTGTGAATAAAAGGTGGTATTATCTGGAATGACATCAAGGGGAGTGTATTCATGGGGTGAAATGTTCACCATGCTCAGATTAGGAGTTGATGGTATGCATGGGTTTTTACTTAATTCCTTTTGCTTCTTCTATTCTAATTGCTCATATTCCTTTCTTTTAGGTTCTGCCTCAGTTTTTCCTCTTTTATTTTCTATTTTCTAGGCCTCAACTTCTTCATCGATTTTTTTTCCTTCTATCTCAGTTGTTACTTTTTCACTTTATTTTCTCAATGCCTCGACCTCTTCAACTTTCCTTTTATGTTCTGCCTCGGCTTGTGTTCTCTGATACTCCGCATAAACTTTCAACCACTTATGCTACGATTCCTCTTATTTCTCGATCTTCTCCTTCTCTTTGGTGATTGATTTATTTTTATCCTCTTGCAACAATATTAGAAACTAGTTTTGATGAAACTTGTTCATTTATTATTGCTCGTCTTGGAGTTCTTTCCTGGCAGCATCATCAGACAATGTTTGCAATACCTCTTCATAAAACAAAACTCCTTTGAACATGTCTTCATAAAAATATACCACATGAATATTAGAATGATTAAGACCCATAAATCTAACATGGCTCACTGCTAGCTCATGGGGGTCTTGTCCTTTTTCACTTCCTACACATAAAAATAAATCTTGTAGAGCCTTTGCTTATTTTCTAGCATGCTTCCCGTTTAATATACTATAGTTTCCTATGTGAATAGGAAATGGAGGCTAAATTTTTTTACTATTCCTAATGAGAAAGGAGGTAACTCCTGTTCTTATGGTTTGATGGGATATTTCTCTCATTAAAAGGTGAGTTGGGATGAAGAACACATAAATATGAGGTGATACTATAGTGCCATATACTTTGACATAGGTATAATACTTTCCTAGGTACCACTCATCTATCCCTTTCATCCCTGCCCTAGCTTCATGATCTGAAAATGAGAAGACTTGTTTCTTTTAAATTATTTGTAAGTGTTAATTATGTGCTCTTGGGAAAAAATGATCAATTTGAAAACACATAAACTAGAGAGTTTTCACACTTAATATGCACATAATAACCAACAAATAACAATGATCAATAAACACATAACAAAACAAATGATAAAGGAGTCCACCCATCTCTTGGGCTACATCTCCTGGTCCAACTTCCAATGGATCTTTTATATTATTTTCTCAAAGTGCTAAAAACAATACTTTACAGCGCCCAAAAAGACAACTCCAATGTCTCCAAAACATCCAAAAACCCCTAGCTTGGTTCTTTCTGCACCTGGCTTGGCCAAATAATGAAGAAGTTATCTTCCTGGAAAATTTCCTCTTCAATCTTGTTGTCTCTGTTTCTCTAATTCACACCTATGTGTGTCTAACCCAACTCCTGAGGTGTTACTAGGCCAAAATACAAACACACCACACATCCTGCAGTTCATGTATAATTTTTGAACGGGTAGCATGATTATCACCCCCTTGGGCAGAGGTGTTGGATGCATGGGGGCCATATGGCCACGTCCCAATGCATATCCCGACCCCCATGGCTAAACTGTTGCAAAATCCCTGCGCGTTCATTTGGTGGTGACACTTGGCTGGGTGCATGGAATCATGACCATTGGTGTGTTAAACCCCATGAAACTGGTTAGAGAATGGTCATATGTGTTGCGATATGGATAGGGGGCTGGGGCTAAGCCACGACCCTTTTCTCTGCCACCCATACACAGATTACAATTCAAATAGTTTTAAACTCGTATATGGATAAGTAATACCCGTAGGAGGGTTGGTAGCTTGGCCTATGTTATAGCTATGCCACTTCCCACAAGGTCGAATGTTCAACCCTCGCAAAATACACAACATTTTATAAACTGGAGGGGTCCCACGTGGCAACCCACGACTGGGCCACATGGCACCACATTACTTGCCACCCAAATTCCACGTGTTAGCAAACCATTCATCCACATATCTTCCACATATCCTGTCTAATCATTGTACCAACTCAGCACCTCTACATAGTGGCCAGTCCACGTCACCTTCCATGTATGGGACCGTACCCTGCCACATCATCATTGTACGAACTATACGGACATCAAAATTTTTCCTTTTTGGAAAATTGGACGTAACATGATATCTCACTCATATGACGTTTGTTTGAACCCGTTCAAGTTGTGTTGGGATCGTGAGGACAAGGCCTATGCATGTGTTTGTTTTGAATCAATTTTGAGCACTTTGATTTTTGAGCAAATTTTGATCCCCTAGATCACTCCTCCCCATTGGGAAGCTTTTGGACCTCCAAAAGACTACTTTCAGTCTATTTGAAGATGAGGGTACAATTCCCTCACCTTTCCAACCTCAATCCACTTGGCCTTGCTTGGATTTTTTCCTTTAATACCAATTCAAAGGTATTCCACATTCCCTCGTTTTGAAGTTCTCATCCTCCTATCAAGGATTGTGTCTTCATGCAGTTCTGAAAGATATTTTGGCAAGAAATCATCTATAGAAGGAATCTGAACATGTTCTCCTTGATCATCAATCAAAGGAGGCTCATAAAATTTCAAATTATCAACATTGACAACTGCATACATTTTCATATAAGGAGGCAAATCCAAATGGAAGGAATTGTTACCAATATTTTCAAGAATATTGAAAGGTCCATATCTAATTGGTTTCAGTTTTTTACCTTCTCCTTTAAGATTCTCTTTGCTAATGTAAATCCAAACTTCATCTCCAACTTGGAAATTGTTATCAACATGATGCTTGTCATGTCTTGTCTTGTACTTGGCTTGGCTCTTTTCCAACTGTTCTTGTACCTTTTGATGCACCAAATGAATTTGTTCAATGAACTTCTTTTCCCTATCAATGTCATAATGACCATCAACAGCAATGTCTTTCCCAAAGATAAAATCTAAAGGAGGTTTTGGAAAATAACCAAAACATGATTCAAATTGAAATGTTTGAGTCCATGAATGCTTAGTCCAGCTATAAGCATGTCGAAAGTAGTGCATATGCTCATCCCAAAACTTAGGATTCTTTCTTTGCAAATTATCCACCACCTCGCCTACACCAAAATGGCCATCAACAAGAGAAGAATGTGCTTCCCTTATTATGTTGTCTCTTTCACCTTGTGGAATACATAGCTTGCCAATATGATACAAAAGTTTATCATGCACATAGGAATCCAATTCCTCAACTTGGTTAGAACGACACAAAATTTCATAAGCCTCTTTGAAATCAACATCTAAAGAATATTGTTCAACATAGCTCTCATGCATGATAGGATGATGCTTAAAAATAACTGAAGCACTAAAAATAAGCCTAGTAAGCATATCAACAACTTTGTCATAAATGTATTTCTTATACCTTGTCACCAAGTGGAATACAAATCTTTATTTCTTCCATGTGTCTCCTTAACAATCATAATTGTAATATTGTTCAAGGCTCTAAAATCTACCCACATACGCCATGTACCATATTTCTCTGGTACCAAAACAATTGGTGAACCATTTGGCGATGTGCTTGGATTGATGAGCCCTTTGTCAAACAACTCTTGGACTTGTTTTATGATTTCAACATTCTCCATGACTGATATTTTGTACATGCCAATGTTTGGAAGAATACCATCTTGTTGCAATTGGATCTCATGTTGGATACCTATTTTTGAAGGCAATACTTTTGGTTCCTGAAACATCTCATCATTTTTGTTAATAATATCATATAAATCATATTTTAACTTTTCATCACATCCTTGGAAAGCTTCTTTTTCAACATTGTCTTTGAGTTTAATCATCAAGAGTACAAGTTTCTTATTAGCATTAACAAGTCTTTTCATTTGTCCAACATTCACAAGTGATTTCAATTTCTTTGTATGTTCTCTAACAATGTACACAACTCCATTTTTAAACAAATGATACTTGTTCTCATGACGATGAAATATGTCTCTCCTATCATATAAGTATGGTATTCCCAACACAATACCACAAATATCCAAAGAAATAACATCAATCTCTACACCATCTATAAAATTTGTAGTGATGGCAAATCTAAGTTTACACCTTCTAGTCACATGCAATTTGACATTGTCACATATCCATCCTAGAGGGTATGGTTTAAGATGTGGAGTATTTTCCAATTTTAGTTTCTTGATAGTGTCTTCAGATATGAGGTTTTTCTTGAGATCCAGTATCAAAAAGAGTATCTATCTTGGTATGTTTTGAAATCACCCTTATGTGGAAAATCTCTATTCTTTCTTTTTCTTGTTGAGTTTCATTGAGGCTACTACTACTTAAATAACTAGTACTTGCAATAGAATCCTTACCTTGAACACCCATGATTGTGATCTTAGTTTCATAATTCAAATCATATCCTGAATCTTTTTGTATAGTTGCAAGAGTGTTTGGTTTCTCTTTTTTGTTGAAATTTTTGGGTCTTTTTTTAGGATGAAGTTTCCAACAATGGTCTTCATCATGGACATATTTTGAATTGCATTTTTCTCTTTCTTTCTTGATTGAAGCATTCTTCTTCCAATTTACTTCAAATTTCTTGTTTCCCTTGTATCCATGATTAAATGGCTTCTTTCTTCCCTCTTGAGGATCATTCCTTCCTCTTGCTTCTAAATGAGTTGCCTGTACACAAACTTCATCTAGATTTGAAGGGTTAAACATAAGTATTGTATGCCTCAAGTAGCTATGCAAACCTTCAATGTATTTGAGTAAAGTTTCTTGAGAAGATAAATCTATACCCAAAACCAAAGATATTCTTCTAAATTCTTGAGTGAATCTTTGCACATTTTCCCCTTTAGCTTGTCTAAATTTTTGCCAATCCATAATAACTTTCTTCATGTATGCTAATAGATAAAATTGTCTTTTAATTGCAACAATAAAATCATTCCAAGAGGATAAAACTTTACCATGTTTCTTCATGTCCTCTTGAGTTTTTGCTTCCCACCAAATGAGTGTTGCACTATCCAATCTTAAAGAAGCAAGTTGAATATTAGTTTCATCATCTGTGATCCTTTGTATCCTACAATACACTTCAATGTGATGAATCCAGTTATCTAATTTCTTAGCATTTGCCTCTCCATTGTACATAGAAAATTCAAACTTAATATCAAGCTTAAGCAAAGGAGTTTGTAGATGAGTTTTACCATGTTCTTTTGGAGAATTTGGAGGTGGTTGTGAAATGGTAGAAGAGGTGGAAGATCGAGGTGAAGGAGGTGGAGAATCACCATTCCCTCCATTTTCCTTTGGAGTTTTATCACCACTGTCTCCATTTCCCTTTGGAGGGTTGGAGATTTCACCTTGCAATCTTGCATTTCTTTCTTCAAACAAAACTTTCACCATCTCAGTCATATCATATAAATATTTTCTGAAAGTTTCCTCCTCTGAAGGAAGAGTTCCATGACTCTCCTCATGAGCCATACTTAGTGTGTTAGATTACTGAGAGGAGGGGTGAATCAGTAATAGAGCAATTTAATCATTTCTAACCATATAATATCAATGTAGCATTATCATCCAATAATGGTAGAATAAATAAACAATGAACAAATGAGAAATCATACACATACATAGTACACCAGTGTTTTTACATGGAAACCCAAAGTGGAAGAAAACCATGAAATGATTTTTCTTATATGTCTTCATGAATTACATTCATTGGAAGCACTGAATTCCTTTGTTTTGTAGCTGCAACTGGAAGGAGGCTCCAACCCCCTAGTTTCTCAGGCTACAACCTGAGGGAAGCTCCAACTCCCCAATTCTCTGGATACAACTAGAAGGAGGTTGCAACCCCCTATGTTATTTAGATACAACCAGAAGGTGGCTACAACCACTTGTCCTTGCCCCATCCAATTTCCTTGAAATATAACTTCCAAATTTAGAAATTGAATGTCACTGAGAAACCTGTCACTGTATACTCATCAACTAATCTGATCTAATCACAGATACCTGAAATGTAGAAACTGAATATGTCACTGAGAAACCTATCATTGTATACTCATCAACCAATCTGATATGATCACATATACCTCAAACACTATACCACAAGTCTGTACCTCAAACCATGTGCTAGAATGTCACGGTTATACAACATATATTTGTACCAATAACTTCAACAACATACCTCAACCAAAATCCCTAAAAAATGAACCAATACTAAACTTTAGTAGATCTGCCTCAGATCAACTCTGCAGCAAGCCATAAACTCCCAAGAGGGAATCCATCATATTTACAAGGAAAACCCTCAACTTGATTTATAAATTCAACACTACACATATGGGAACCATACCTTTTTTTCTTCTTGTAGCATTCTGTTGCCGCAGTTTTTCTGCCATGATTTTTCTGCCACACTTTTTTGACAATGGTTTTTCTGCTGCACTTTTCTTGCCACACTTTTCTTGCTGTGATTTTTTTTTCTGCACTTTTTTTGTCGCACTTTTCCTACCGCACTTTTTCTTCCACAGTTTTCTTGACACACTTTTTCTACTGCAATTTTTCCGTCGCACTTTTTTTGCCACACTTTTCCTGTCGCACTTATTCTGTCGCAGTTTTCCTGCTGCACTTTTTATGCCACACTTTTTTTGTTGCAATTTTCCTGCCGCACTTTTTCTCTATCAATAATAATTTCCCAAATAACCTTTCACAAAAATATATATTCAATGATATTCAAGTGTGTTTTGAATCAGAGAGACTTGTCTCTTACTTATACTTTCATGTAGCTTCCTCAAGGGGTTACCTTTTAACCATCTTAACCCACTTTCCTTATTTTAGTGTTAACCCACTTCTAAGCACTTGTCCACTTAGTAATTTCTCCATTAAATTTATTATTTAAATAATTTCTTTTGTATCCACTTTGACTTATCATACACTCATCACTTCACTTTATTATTTACCTTCTAAAATATCTTAAACCACTTTCCTTATTTTGGGGAGTTTTCCATTAACTTTATTATTTAAATAATTTCTTTTTCATCCTCTTTGAATTATAGTACACTCATCACTTCATTTTATTATTTAAATAATTTCTTCTTTGCAAACACTATGACTACTTTGACCTTTTAGGGCTTCTAGATGACTTGTGAGGGTTCTCCAACTTCACATGGCCATAAATCTCTAACCGTGAGGAGTTATGTGACATTCCACATACCACCGGAAATGACATGACATGTAATATCCATATAGAATAGTCTTACCTGCAATTATATCAAAACTCATACCATTATCCATCAAACAAACTTGGTTCCATTACCCAAACCTTTGTGCTACCAGAATTTTCTACTAGACTTTCTTCAAGGGTTGACAACCAACCCAGTTAATCAACAATATCCCCATTTGGAATTGATGAAAACACTATGATGCAATATTGAAGTCATGCCATGCTATTGAAGTCATGTTATGCAATAGTGAAGTCATATCACTCATGCTCCTCTTATAACCATGCCTATCTCCTCTGCATCTCTATGACCACTCTTCATTTCTGTGACCATTTGTCCCCCTGGAATCATGCCTCTATCCTCTACCTATGATAAATCTCTCCCCCTTTGTCATCAATTGAAATTGTATCTTTCCATCCGGGGCTTCTGCCCCTAACTAAAATGTCCGATCTCCCAACCTGAACTGTCCTCTTTATGGTGCTTCCTCATGTACATCTAAGAAATATAAGATAAGCATTCAAAAACATTCATTTTGGAGTAGAAATAACTCCGAGTCTCTGGTGAAGATACTCAAAGGATTCTCGTGGAAGCAGTTTTGTAAAGATGTCTGCCACTTGTTTTTTTGTGGCCACATATTCAACTTTGATGTTCTTTTCTGTAACCTGTTCCCATAGAAATTGATACTTGATTGGAATGTGTTTCATTTTGGAGTGCATCACCGGGTTCTTTGAGATACTGATGGTGCTTTTATTATCACAATATATTGGAATGGGCTCATCATACTCAACTTGTATATCTATCAGAGTTTGTTTCATCCATAGAACCTGTGTACAACATGTTGCTTCTACAATATACGCTGCCTTGACTTTAGATAAAGATACTGATGATTGTTTCTTACTTAGCCATGATACTAAAAACTCACCCAAGTAGAACTCTACTCCACTAGTGCTTTGTCAGTCATCAATGCAACCTACCCAATCTGCATCTGTGTAGGAAATAAGTGATAGATCCTTTCCTTTTGGATACCATAATCCAAACTCTTATGTTCCTTTGAGATATCTAAAAATCCATTTTACTACTAATACATGTGATTCCTTTGGTGCTACTTGAAATTGTTCCACCTGTCTAACTTCCTGCATTACATCTGGTTTGGATGCTATAACATATAGTAAGCTACCAATCATTGACTTGTATTTCCTCTATTCTGTAGACTTTGAATCATCATCTTTTCTCAACTTGCAACTGGTTTTCATAGGAGTGATATCTGGTTTGCAATCTTCCATTTCAAAACTCTTTATCATTTATCTGATATATTTAGATTGAGAAATAAAAATTCCTTGGTTGGGATAGTTCTCCGAGTAATGACATTTCAAATTCATTCTTCACATCCTTTGCAAATTTATGTCTTAACCTGTTATCATCACTACCAAAAATAATATCATCAACATAAACTTCAATTAATAAAATACTACCTTGAGTTACCTTGATGTAGAGATTGTTGTTCGCGCTTCCTTTTCTGAACCTTACCTGCTGTAGATATTTATCCAGTCTAGAGTACCATGCTCTAGGAGCCTGTTTTATACCATACAAGGCCTTCTTCAATTTATACACATAATATACATTCTCTAAAAACTGAAATCCTTCTGGTTGTTCAATGTATACTTCTTTTTCAAGTTCCCCATTCAGAAAACTTGGTTTTACATCCATCTGATACACTTTAATATTTTTGGAGCATGCATAAGCTAAAATCAATCAGATTGCTTCCATTCTGGCAACTGGGGCAAATGTCTCTTCAAAGTCGATTCCTTCAACATGTGTGTATCCTTTACATACCAATCTAGCTTTGTTCCTTGTAACCTATCCATCTTCATTCAATTTATTCCTAAATACCCACTTTGTGTCGATCACATTCTTATTCATTGGTCTTGGAACCAATTCCCAAGTGTCATTTTTCTCTATTTGATCCAATTCTTCATCCATGTCCTTATTCAAAAATTCATCTGTACTAGCCTCTTAAAAAATGTTTGGTTCAATCATAGATGACAGTGCTAGGTGTGTTTGTTCTAGTGAATAGATTCTTCTTCTAGTCCCAACTCCTGCATCTTTGTTTCCTATAATATTATCTGAAGGATGATTCTTCTATACTCGTTTGCTAGGTGTCTTTAGAGGCAATTGTTGAACTTTCTCTTCTACTTCTGACTGATCCTCTTCATATTCCCCTTCTACTTCTTCTTCATCTTCTGCTTCTTCTTCGTAAAGTTGTTCCATTGATTCATTTTCTTCTTCCTTTAATTCTAGTCTACCTATTTCATCAATTGTTACATTGATTCTTTCCACAACTTTGTTAAACCTTAGGTTGTAACACTTGTAGGCTTTCCTTGTACTTGAGTAACCAACAAGTACTCCTTTGTCCACACGAGAGTCAAAATTTCCCATTCTACCATCTTCTCTTTTGATGTAGCATTTGCTTCCAAATACTCTGAAGTGCTTCACATTTGCTGGTCTTCCTTTCCATAGCTTGTAGGGAGTTTTGTTAGTGTTGTTTTTGAGCATTACTCTGTTTTGAATGTGAAATGGTGTATGTACTACATGTGTCCAAAATATATCTATTAATTTGGAATCCATTAACATTTTTCGAGCCATTTCTAGTACTATCATGTTCTTTATTTCAACAACTCCATTCTGTTGAGGTGTCCTAGCAATGGAGAATTGCCTTTTTATTCCATGCCTGCCGCGGTAGTCCATAAATTCATTTGAAGTGAACTCTCACCCATTATCATATCTCAAACATTTGATTTTTGAATCCATTTCATTTTCAACCATTTCCTTGTAGACCTTGAAGTTTTCAAAACCTTCTAACTTATTCATGAGAAATAAAACTACAGTCATTCTTGTATAATCATCAACTTATAACATAAAGTATTTCTCACCTTTTAAACCCTTTGTTGTAGTTGGTCCAACTATATCAATATGCACAATTTCTAGTGGTCTTGTCGTTGAATATTCCTTTGATTTGAACATGGTCTTTGTTTGCTTTCCTTGTTGACAATGCTTGCATAAAGTGTTGGTTGGTTTCGTGATCCGGGTCATTTCTTTAACTTCTTCCTTTTTTCTAACTTTGACAAGGTTATCAAAATTTATGTGACCCATTCTTCTGTGCCATATCCAGCTTTCATCTTCCATTCCTAGACAACACTTTTCATTTCCAATTTCACTTAATACATATATGTTGCTTGAAGTTATCGCATATTTTGCAATCAACTTTCCTGAACCTTATTTTATTATATCGCACTTTTGTGAATCCAAAGTAACTTTATGACCTTGATTACACATTTGACTCACACTTAGAATATTATGTTTCATATCTTCTACTAGTAGAACATTTTCTTCCTTTGTATTCTTGTTCCCAATTCTGACTGTGCCTTTTCCAATGATTTTAGTTGAATCATCATTTCTGAAGGAGACTAATCCATCTCTTTCCTTTCTTAATGTAAGAAACCTGTCTCTATCACCTGTCATGTGTTTTGAACAACCATTGTCAACATACCAACCAAGTTTCTTTTGCTTATCTTGTAGAGCGAGTGTGCATTCTTCATTGCTATACTGATTTTTATTTATTATCCATGTCCTCTTTTGAGGTTCCTATCTGTGATTGTTGTTTTTCTGTTGTGGTTATATAGGAGGGATCATCATTCTGCAGTCTTTGGCCATGTTTCCAAAGTTGTTACACTTGTAGCATTCCACTTCAGTGCTCAAAGATTCAAACATGTTGTAACTTCTCTGTGTTTTACTAGTCCTTCTTGGATAACCCTTTTGTGTGTGACTTTCAAAGTTGTTTATGTTCCTGTTGTTAGCTCTGGAATTCAAAGCTTTATGTATGAAATTATTACATGCATAACATAAACCAAAAATTATAGTTTGATACCTAGGAGTTGAAGATATTCTGAAAGGAGGTACTCTCATGAATCGTTCTTCTTCCCGAGTCATATCTATTTCTGTTGGTTGTTGATTCTGAGATATGAATCTTCTCGATGGAGAAGTGTCCCTGTAGTTTTCTTTGTAGACCTTCCTATCCCGTTTGATTGTTTATGAATAGATTTTTGGATATGTTTCTTGTTATTTTGTTTTTGAGTTTAATCCCTTTTCTGTCTAATTGTATCAAAGTCTGGACTTGTCATGATGAGGTTTTTGACTGTTGATAATGTCATATAGAAATTTTGAGTTGTTTTGCATATTTTTCTTTTGAAGATCCTTTCTTAATGTGACAATATCTACTTCCAAGTTTCCAATGATCACGTACCTTCCTTCTAGTTTTTCTTTGAGTGCTTCTTCAATTCTTTTATCTTCTTATATTTGAAACTTCAAATTTGTGATCATTTGTTCTAGTTCCTGAGTGTCTTGTTTCTTGTCTAGTTCCGCTTGTAGCTTCTTGTTTTTATTCTTTTCTCTTCTAATAACTTCTATGGCACACAATAATTATTCTCGATAGTCAACTTCTGCCTCTTCATATTCTTCTTCGGCTTCTTCATATTCTTCTTTTGCCTCTTCATATTCTTCTTCAGTTTCTTATTTATCAGAGTCTTCTACTGCCATGAATATAACTCTTTCTGTCTCATTGTCACTAACTTCATCTTCATCTAATGATGATATGTCTTCTTTGGTGCATAAGCTTTTCTTGAAAACTTTCTTTGTGGTTCTTTTACCTTTATATGTTTGTTTTCTATTTGAGTAATCTTCATCATTTCTCTTATTTTTCTTATGAGGACATTTGTTATCAAAATGACCAATAGCATCACAATTAAAACAAATCAAAGGAAACTTACCTCTATATATGTCGTTGTTTCCTTGTTCAATCTTTTGACGAAGTTGGACATTTCTTCATCATTTTCTGAGACATCACTGTTGATGTTATGTTCTTTTTCCTTTTTCTTTCCATTTTGCTTTGACATTTTGTATGCTTTCAAGGATGCTTCTTTTATATCTGGATTTTCCTGTCTAGTTCTCATTTCATATGCTATGAAGATTCCATGTAGTTCGTCCATGCTTATTGATTTTAGATTTGATCTTTCTTCTAGTGTTGATATCTTAGGGTCAAATCTCATGGGAAGAGATATTAGTACCTTTTGAACAATTATAGATTCTTTGATTTCTTCTCCCAATCCCATGATTGCATTTACTATTTCATCAACTCGTAAGAAGTAAGCTACAATATTCTCATCTTCCTTCATCTTTATTTGTTCGAACTGACCTCTATAAGTTTGAATCTTTGTTTCTTTGGATTTTGAATATCCTTCATAAATATTTTGAAGTTTGTCCCAAATCTCTTTAGTGGATTTACAATGTGCAACTTTGGTGAATACTGATTCACCAAGACCTTTTAGAAGTGCATTTGTTGTTTTGGAATTATTCTGACTGAGTTTCATTTATTTTTCATTTGTTGGTGGAACTAATGGTTCTTTGTATCCATCTATAATTGATTGCCAAATTTCAAATCCTTGTGCCTGTATATATGTCTTCATCCTTATGCTCCAAAATGCATACTTATGTCCATAAAACTTTGGTATTCCATTGTTATACATGTTGTTGCTCTCCATGATCTACCTTTCAGTGGTTAAATTGAATTCTGAAGGAACCCACTCTGAAATGAATTGTTGGATTACTAAGAGGGGAGGTGAATCAGTAATAGAGAAATTTAATCCTTTTTAACCGTATTGTAATAACCCAAGGTCGAGCCCCTTCTGAATTGTAATTTTTCTTATAGGCTAGTGAGCCAAGTGGTTATAAGTTAAAATACTTCTGTGTTTATTAGGCTGGTGAGCCAGATGCCAAGGAAATGAGCCTAATATTTTGTATATGTAATTATGCAGATCATTATTAATAAAATATAAACACTGCTGCATGTAGACCGAACACGAAGAAGAGTTATGGGGAACTAAGCACCACTAGGTAGGGTAAGGAAAGGGGGACTAAGTATTGGGTCTAGGGGCCAAACTAGGGGACTTACCTCTAGAGGAATAATATTTTAATATTATTTCCTGAAGACTAAAGTGAACATTATATGTTCACTTATCCTAAGTCCCTGGAAAAGGGGACGTGTGCAAAAGGGAATGCATGCAACTCCAGGAAGACAAGTATCGACCTGGGCTCATGAAGTTAAAATATGAAGCCTCAATTATGTTGGGGGTTCATGAGTCATTTTCCTACCATCCTTTGTCTGATTTCACTAGTGGTACTCTGTATGAATCGTATTGCCTCTATGTTGCATCTGCATACTCATGCACAATGAAGAGATTCCTCATGGGAAGGTTGGTCGTCCTGCCATTCTCCCATCCGGTACGTGAATCGTTCTTGCCTCGGCATTGTCTGACCTCGACATACCTCTCACACCTCTAAAACCAGAAATGAAAATCCATCCTGTGTTGTTTCCTATGAAGCTTGACGCAATTGTAACTGCCTGAGCCATGTTGTGACTTAGTATTAGGTTGTTTCCTTTTCAGATGTATATACCCATTTTACCCTGTTTCTGTTGCTATTAATATTGTTGTTTCTATTACGGTTGCTATTGTTTTCAATCGTACCTGGCTGTAGCTGAGTCAAAGGTTGGTTATTAGACCTATGAGCATCTCTCCCAGGTGAGAGAGTTTGATGGGAAGTGAGTTCTCCTGGAAGGGAGTCCCGTAGCAGCCACAGTACTCTGAGACTTCTGGTCCAACCTATTGTTGAATCCCAAGGTAAGGGAGGTGTACTAGCCGATGGAATTGTATTAGTGAAGGTGTATCCTCTTGGGGTGGGGCAGGTGTGTAGGGAATGAGGGTCTGTGTGTTGTGGGCATAAGTGGCTCCTGGGATAAAAGATTCTTCCTGTTGCTTTGTGCAACTTCCTTGTTGTCCTTGCCAAGCTTAGAATTACCTTTCCCAGTGGAGTTTAGTCCCAACTCGGGTGTGACCCAATGCTGAGAGTGATGAGCAGTGTGGTCTAAGGCTAGGAGGTTCATGGAAGGTCTGCACATAGTTGGTGGATTTATTCCAGATAAAAGATAAGTATCATTATGTATTTTATGCATGTTTTTGTGATGTTGTATTTATTCACGTATTCCGTTGCATGTATGAATTTCTCTTTATTCTATGTTAATTCAGTATGATAGCAGTAACTCTATGTTAGTTGTGTTAATTTCATTAAAATTAATTTAATTCATATAAGCTGTAAATTCTGCATGGTACCATTACCCGGTCTTGGATGGTCAGGGATGTTACAATATGGTATCAGAGCCCCAGGTTTCAACGTTGAACCTGGATGGGTGGGATAGGTGGTCTTTGGACCCAAGTTTTCAAGTGGAAATGGTGTCAGATGGAACCAATTTCAAACCTTAGAATATTTCTTAGTGCCAATAGGTTACTTGGTAGTGTTACAAAGATCAGGAGGAGTAGCGTAGAATAAAATTGCAGTCGGCGTCATGTTTGACCATAGAGAGAGAGAGAGAGAGAGAGAGCTCAACACTTGGGGTGTTGAGAGCCGTAGGATTTTTTAGGGAAACATGAGAGTCCTTTACAATTGTCAAACCCTAAGAAGGTGTAGGGAGGTTATCCTAGAAGCCTTTCAGAGTTCGAGAATCGGGAGAAGCAGGGTGTGCTGAGACACAAACCTTAGAAACTCGAAACTCTGAAATCCTGAGAAGATATACACCATAGATCTGGGAAAAATAGCTTGACCGTTGGATCAAGGAGAAGAGCAGATTGTAATTTTAGGAGTTTGGTTGTTGAGAAAAGTGGGATGTGTTGATGCAAAAACTCCTGAAGCCCGAAATTATGAAGTCCCAAAGAGATGAATTAGTGGGTCATGTTGATGCCACTTGGATGGACGTGGACACATGGGATGTGCACCATGTGTCAGTGGGTATCGAAGGAAAACGTAGACATGGTGGGCTTGGATGGCATCACCTGGGGTAACATGGATCTTCTTAAGTACACCACATGTCACCATCATGGTTGGTGACGGTTGTGCTGTGGGCCCAGAGGCTAGAAAGGTTGGAAGTTCAGGAGTCAGGAGTTGGAGAGGCAAGCGAGTGTGGAAGCTTCCAGGACCGAAGTCCCGAACCTCTGAAACCCAAAACTCTAAAGTCCAAAAACTCCAAAGTCCCGAGGCTTCGATGATAGGATTTTTCCTTGTGTATCCGCCATCGGATGTTAGGTATGGTGGATGGTTGATCTGCCTGCCTCGCGAGTTTGGTAATTTGGAACTCCGAATAAATGATGTGTTATGATTGGATTTTTCCGAAATCCGAAGTCCCAATTTGAGAACCTTGATATTTAGCACATGATCATGAACCATGGTTGTGTGGATTGGGAAACTAAGAGAAAATGGGCTATGGCCTAAGTTTACTACAGAGTCGAGAAAAACTCAGAAAATTCATGAAAACTGAACATTTTCTTGAATCAAATTTGTTATGATTGTTGTAGGAATTATTAAGGAATAATGGCCTGAAAAATTCCGGTTGTCTGCACCTTGTGATGCAAAAGTTAAAGAAGTGCCATAACCAAATAGAATTTCCACTGAGTGAAAAAGAAATGGAAGAGGCACGAAATGATTCTAGTTCCAAGGATGAAGAAAAAGGAATGGATGTCCGTTTGGGAGTTGAAGGATTGAACTCCAATGGACATGGAGAGGAGATAGATAAGGAAGAGCATATGATGAAAATCATTGAATGATTGCAGGAAGACACCCAGGCTCACCGAGCTGATAATAGAAAGCTCATGAAAGCCAAGGATCAACGAGGAAAATTGAACTTAAAGTTTATGCAGAGTCTAGAAATAATCAAAAGGAAGTTGGATAAGGAGAGTGACTCAAGAAAAATAGGGAGTCACAAGAATATTGAGAGGAAAAGTAGATCAAGAAGCGTTAGTAGGCATCATCATTAGTCCCTAAAAAATTCCTATAAGGAGAAACATAGTATTTCAAGCCCATCTCCTACTAGAAAACATAGAACAACAAGAGAGCATAATATCAGTCGCACATGATTGAAGTAGAAGGTATGATCAACAACCATGCCTTTACTATTTTAATTGATTCAGGGGCTAGCCATAGTTATTTAGATCCTAGAGTAGTGGAAAGTTTGCATTTATCGAAAAGAAAACATGAAAGGTCTTGGTTAGTGTAGTTGGATACAAGAACCAAGAGAAAAGTCACTGAGTTAGTTAAGTCCTATCTAGTGAAAATTAATGGACTAAGCACAAAGGATGAATTGAACATTCTGCCTTTAGGTTCTTATGACTGTCTAATTGGGATATATTGGTTGGACCAACACAATGCCATCTTGGACTATCGTAACAAGGAATTCACTTGCCTGCATAAGGAAGGGAATCAGAGAACATTCCAAGGAATTAAAAGAGCTATTTCTATCAGAGAAATCTCAGCAATGCAACTAAAGAAGTGCTACAGGAAAGGTTGTCAATTATTTACAGCCCATGTGGAGGAAGCATCTAGGGATGAGGTCTCAAATATTGGATATCATGTGGTACTAAAGGAGTTTGAATATGTATTTAAAGAGGTACCCAGACTACCCCCGAAGAGATATATTGACTTCTCTGTAAACCTAATGACTGGAGCAGCTCCAGTGTCGAAATCTCCTTACAGAATGAGTCTGCTAGAGCTGAAAGAGTTGCAATTACAGCTTGAAGAGCTTCTGAAGAAGGGGTAGATATGCCCAAATGTGTCACCTTGGGGTGCCCCGGTCCTTTTCGTAAAGAATAAGGATGGGATGTTGAGATTGTGTATCGATTTTTGACATTTGAACAAAGTAACTGTAAAGAAAAAATATCCTCTGCCGAGGATTGATGACCTCTTTGATCAGTTGAAGGATGTAGAGATATTTTTGAAGATAGATCTCAGTTTGGGATATCACTAGGTAAGGATAAAGGATGAAGACATCAACAAGACCACCTTTATAACAAGGTACGATCATTACGAGTTCACAGTGGTGTCATTTGGGCTGTCGAATGCACCTGATATTTTTATGTACTTGATGAATGGTGTATTGAGGGACTATCTAGACAAGTTTGTTATAGTCTTCCTGGATCACATTCTGGTGTATTTCGAGTTAGAGGAAGAGCATGAACAAAATCCGAGGATGGTGTTGCTAGTGATAAGAGGGCACTAGCTATATGCCAAATTGAGCAAGTGCTAATTTTATCAAAAGAAGATCCATTACTTGGGGAATATTATTTTGAAGGATGGGATAACTGTAGATCCTAATAATATTGAGGCCATCAAGGAATGAGAAGTGCCAAATAAATTGATAGAATTCAGATCCTTTATGGGTCTAGCTAGTTATTACAGAAGTTTTATGGAAGGGTTCTTGAGGATAGCTCACCCTATCACTTCCTTACAAAGGAAGGAGAGGAAGTTTTAGTGGACAAAAGATTGTGAGAGAAGCTTCCATCAATTGAAGAAACTGTTAACCAGTGCTCCAATATTGAGGATTGCATATCCAAATGAATAATACTGATGCATGCAAAGAAGGACTGGGAGGAGTCCTTAGTCAGAATGGATTTGTAATTTGTTATGAATCCAGAAATTTGAAAGATCACAAAAGGAACTATGCAACTCATGACTTGGAGTTGGAAACCATAGTACATGATCTAAAGAAATGGAGGTTGTTGGCCCATGGGCAGACCCATGGTTCAATGCTCAAGAGCATACCAACAAATACCTAACTACTGGCCCTTTCGGCAACACTTGCGAAGCAGATAAAGTATCACCCGAGGTAGAGGTAGGGGTGGTTTTAAGACTCAGGTGTCTGCAACCTTAGCTGGGGCATAGATATGTCATTATATCATATACAGAGCACTTAGCATCGATCATTAGTCAATATTCAACCCTTATTATACTTCGCAGACAACACAAAGCATCGTTGTGTACACTTAGATCTACATTATTTCAACACTTAACCATAGTAACCCAGATCAGATCCAGTAGATCAACACTAAGCATCCTCATACACATCAGATCTAACAATCATATATATCTAAGAAGCACATAGCACTAGTGGATATATCAAATCACATAGCATAAGAAAAGCACATTGAATCAAAGAACAAAGCATAAAACACAGATTTACGTGGTTCACCCCCACCCTGGGGCTACATCCACAAGATATTATTCTTTATTATCGTCCTCAATATGTTACAAGAAAAAATCCTCCAAAACCTTCTTCGCATAGGACATCAAATATGCGCAGCTCATTGGATCCTTCTTCCTTGCATTACAACACTTAACTTTCTATAGCAACCTCACAATAACTTGCACTTAGCCTTGCAAGCCTTACACAGTTCACACAGAGCACTTATTCAAAATCACATAGATGCACTACCAATTGCACTAAGAAATCACATATACTACTTCTTACATTGCCTATCCTTCTATTTATACATTAAAAAAGTGGGCCTAAGCGTGGGTAAACCCACAGGCCGACATCCATTTCCCATTACATTAACCCAAAACCCTAAAAGGGCCCAAAAGTGGACCAAGATCCCGTGATCTCTGCTTCACCTGGCTCTCCTTCTTTGATAGGTCGTCAAAGTCCAAAAACGGTCAAATATGAACAAGTGTTCCTCAAAACTTGGTCAAGGGCCAACAGGCCCCCAACAATCACCTGTGACTCATCCCGAGTCACTCTGGTTTGATCAATTCCACCTCAAATGTCTCGAACTTGGCTTGAGCTACTTCGACTTGATGAAATGTAGCAACCTCATGCTCAGTGAACTCCTGTATCACTGCATCATTTATTGTCCCTTCCAGGCATTATTCTACAGCGATGACAACTTGTTCAAGATCAACTCTCTGGCTTTCAACTTCAGTGAATAGTTGGCATGCCTTTTCTTGGATTGGTTGAAGTCATTGGGAGACTTCCATCACTTTACTTTGCAGCATGTGTACCTGTTGTTGGGTGGTGCATTGTTCTTGAAATATCTTCATTCTTTCGACTGGGGTCAAGGCCTTCAGCTGTGCCTGTAGCGTATCTGTGTGCTGCTTTGCTTCTTGGAGTTGTGCCTCCAATGCCTGCAACTATGGATTCTTTGTGAGGTTCTAATAAGTCTAGGCCCTTCTAGCCCTCAACTTCTTTCATTCCAAGGAAAAGGTTTTTAATCAGTCAACTGTGCTACGGGCAATTGCCTCCCTTAGATCTCTTATTTGTTAAGGAGTCTCGGGCACAGTACAAAGTTCCAGATTTGCGATGTGCTCCTGAAGTTGCTGGATTACTTCTTCAAGTTGTGCCACCTACTGTGGGATACGTTCTTCAATCTTCACTTCTATGACTATCACAGAGCGAAGTTCTTTGTGAACCCTTTCCTATACTTCAAGTTTCTCTGCTAGCAACTGGTCCTTGCTCTGCTGTAACTATGCTTTTTCCTCATCCCACTTCACTTGCAGGGAAAGATTTTCCCATTCTACCTTACTCTGTTGTTCTACAAGTGTGCTTTGTACTTATGTCAAAGTCTGGGTGGCTTGCGCTGTGTCTTCTTGAGCTCGTTGAAGGAAAGATTCGACTTTATCGATGATTTGGTGTAATTGGGTGGGCTCATCGTTTGTTCCTGTTGTTCCAATTGTCAAGGGTGCAGTAGAAACTGCTTGGCTGGACTGGAGTGTCTGCCAGAACCATTTGTTGGCATAGGGGTAGACCCAGGGTTCAATGCTCAAGAGCGCACCAACAAATCCCTAAATATCGACCCTTTCGGCAACACCTGAGAAGCAGATGAAGTCTCACCCGAGGTAGAGGCAGGGGTGGTTGCAAGACTCAGGTGTCTGCAACCTTAGCTGGGAAACATATATGTGATTATATCATTTACAGATCACTTAGCATTGATCATTTGTCAATATTCAACCCTTATTATACTTCCCAAACAACATAGAGCATCGCGGTGTACACTCAGATCTATAGTATTTCAACACTTAACCATAGTAACCCAGATCAGATCCAGTAGATGAGCATTGGGCATCCTCATACACGTTAGATCTAACAATCATATATATCTAAGAAGCATAAAGAACTAGTGGATATATAAAAGCACATAGCATAAGAAAAACACATTGAATCAAAGCACAGAGCATAACACACATACTTACATGGTTCACCTCCACCCTGGGGCTACATCCACACGATCTTCTTCTGTATTATCGTCCTCAATCTGTTACAAGCACAAAGTCTTCAAACCCTTCTTCGTATAGGACCAAAGATCTACATAGCTCACTAGATCCTTCTTCCTTGCATTACATCACTTAGCTTTCTATAACAACCTCATAGTAACTTGCACTTAGCCTTGCAATCCTTACATAGTTCACATAGAGCACTTATTCAACATCATATAGATGCACTACCAATTTTACTAAGAAATCACATCTACTACTTATTACATTTCCTATCCTTCTATTTATACATTACAAAAGTGGTCCTAAGCATGGGTAAACCCACGGGCTGACATCCCTTTCCCATTACATTAACCCAAAACCCTAAAAGAGCCCAAAAGTGGACCAAGATCCCATGATAATTGCTTCATCCGACACTCCTTCTTTGATAGGATGTCGAAGTCCAAAAATGATTAAATATGGCCAAGTGTTCCTCAAAACTTGGTCAAGGGCCAACAGAGGCATTACCTCATGGGGAGGAGGTTCGAATTGAGGACAGACCATAATGGTATGAAGTATTTGTTTGATCAACCAACCTTGAACACTAGACATAGTAGGTGGTTGAAGTTTCTCTGTGAGTACGATTTTGATATCAAGCATATCAAAGGGAAGGAGAATAAAATGGATGATGCACTCAACAGGAGAGTACATGAATTACATGCTACAACCATTAGCATGTACCAAACCGATATTGAAGGCATAATTTTGGAGGTTGCAAATACAGATTTGTAGTACAGGGATTTGGTAGCAAAGATACAACAAGGTGAGATGCCACAGAAAGTGGAAAATTATAAATTGGAAACCAGTGGAATACTCCTGTACAAGAACAAAATTTATATACCTAATGTCTAGGACTTGAAACTTATGATTTTGCATGAAATTCATAATGTGACTTATGCAGGACACCCTGGATATTAGAAGACTGTGGCATCAGTCAAGAGCCATTACTTTGGCCAGGTATGAAGAAAGAGATTGCAGAATACATCACCAGATGTATGGAATGCCAAAAGGTTAAGGCTGAGCATAGGCACCCAACAGGGTTGTTACAACCTTTACCCATTCTTGAGTGGAAGTGGGAAGTGGTGACAATGGATTTCATCACAGGATTGCCCAGAACAGGAAAACAACATGATTCAATCATGGTGGTAGTGGACAATCTTACAAAAGTTGCCCATTTCATTTCATTAAAGACTACTCACAAGTTAGCGGATGTTGTTGAGATCTTTATGAAGGAAGTGGCATGATTGCACAAAAATCCCAAGACAATTGTGTCTGACAGGGACTCGAAATTTAACTCCAAGTTTTGGAAGTGGTTGTTCAAAGGATTCATAATGAATCTGAACTTCAATACCGCTTATCATCCTGAATATGATGGGAAAACAGAGAGGGTGAACCAAGTGATAGAAGGCATGATAAGGATGTATGTGATGGACAAACCGTCTAAATGGGAAGACTACCTACAATTGGTAGAATTCGCCTACAACAATGGGTATCAAGCATCATTGAAGATGAACCCGTTTGAGACATTTTATGGAAGAAAGTGAAATACTCTAGTAAGATGGGATAATCCAACAGATAGAGCAGTGGTTGGGCCAGAGTTGCTCAAGGAAATGGAAGAAAAAATGTTGAATATTAGAAAGAATTTGAAAGTTGCCCAAGATAGGCAGAAGATTTATGATGATAAGAACAAAATCCACAGTGAGTTCAAAGTGGGTGATCATGTTTTTCTGAAAGTAAAAGATAAAAAAAGTTCCACGAAGCTGGGAAAGTGTTCCAAGTTGGCGGCCATATTTTGTGGGCCATTTGAAATCCTAGAAATGATTGGAAAATTTGCATATATGCTTGCATTGCATGCATCCATGACTATACATAATGTGTTTCATATTTCATTTCTTAAGAAATATATACCTGATGCTAATCATGTAATCAATTGGAATGTGATTCAGGTAGAACAAGAAGGCATATTGCAGGTGCATCCGGTGCATATACTGGACTAGAAAAGAAAGAAGCTCTGGAATCAAGCCATAGGAATTGTAAAAGTGCAGTGGACCTGGTACGGTCCTGAGGACGAAACATGGGAGCATGAAGATTCTATGCTGGCAGAGTATCCACATCTTTTTGAAGATTTTGGAAATCTTCCTGTTGTTTTGTAAATATGTTGCACCGAGGACAGTGCAAAAACAAAGGGAGGGGATTGTAATACCCCAAGGTCGAGCCCCTTCTAAATTGTGATTTTTCTTATAGGCTGGTGAGCCAAGTGGTTATAAGTTGAAAGACTTATGTGTTTATTAGGCTGGTGAGCTAGATGCCAAGGCTAGGAGCTTGATCTTTTGTATATGTAACTATGCAGATCATTATTAATAAAATATAAACACTGTTGCATGGAGACCGACCATGAAGAAGAGTTATGGGGTAATAAGCACCACTAGGTAGGGCAAGGAAAGGGGGAATAAGTATTGGGTTTAGGGGACAAAC
>JASDQU010109623.1:122850-146732 GCA_032191745.1 Picea mariana | reverse complement strand
AATGGTTGTCCATGAATAGTAGATTTTTAAACAACAAAGAATTTGTTGTAATCTGCCTGTTGCTTATGTGCTTTGTTTGAGTACTTGTCAAATCCATTTTGCAGAGAGAATATCTATTTGGTGGATGTTCTACTATTTGTCACGTTCTCCATTCTTCCATCCACCATCATATAAGTATTTTTTCTGATATGCAACTCACTGACCTTCAATCTAACAGGGTGTTTACTTGACTCCATGCCCAATGGTGTTTTAACTGATCTACATTTAGCTTGTTTCTCTTATTCTTTCTCTTATCATCTACCTGATCCACCTTATTTCAAAACCCAAACACATCATTACTTATAAAATCATTGCAATAACTGAAGATGTGCTAGGCTTGACCCTATAGTAGTCTAGGGGAAACTTCTAGCACTAACACCTCCCAATGAAGGAATCATAGCAGGCTCCCCTAAAAGTTTACAAGTTTTTTTTTCCATGATATTCACCTGTGTTTCCTCATCCAGAACACAGTCAATGTCGAAGTCTCCTATTATTGTTTCAATGCACTCTTTTTCTTTGAAGATCTTTGATAAGATGACATGTCAGTGGTCATTCAGGGTTTCTTTCGTCTGTAGCAATACTTTTTCTGATTCTTTCTGGGGTTCTGTCATGGTTTCAGTTGCTTGAACTTTCTCATGGTCTTATTGTCTCATATTCATCCCTTCAACCTTAGCAATCATTCTCGGGCAATCCAAAACTTCATGGTCCATAGCTTTGCGACAGAGAAAACTACGTATTCTACCAGGACATTCATTAGCCAGTTGTCCTGGTCTTCTGCAACTATAACAAAGGGTTAATCCCCTCTTTCTCTTAAATTATATTTAGCCTTTCCTGTACTGTGCACTAGGATTATGGTAGCTAACCTGCAAAAAATTATTTCTAAGATGCTGCATCCATTCATTAGTCCAAACATTCTCTCTATGCATAGGTATAACATATCTTTCACTATTATTATCAGATCTACTCATATCAAATCTTCTTTCTTTTATAAGTTCCCTAGTTTTCAAGATAGGACAAATCTTATCAAACATACCTAGATCCATACTTTAGAAACAAAAATTTCCACTAATATTATCTTCAACAGAACGCAAAGCTTCTAGATATAAAACTTTTCACTATTCTTACCTCTATCAGAGCACAAAGCGTTCAGATCTTACCTCTTTTCTTCAGATTAGAATTATTTTCTTTGTACAAAGCTTCACAGATCAAGTAGAATACTGCGAACTAGAGTGACAGATCTACGCACAGAGATTTCACAATTTCAGGTCAGATCTTCGCACAAAGCTTGTTTTTCCTCAGTTCCCAGTAATCACAGTTTCAGGTCAGATCTTTGCACAAAGCTTCTTCTTCTTCAGTTCCCAACAATCAAAGTTTCAGGTCTTGACAATGAAACCATTTGTTGGCACAGGGGAAAACCCAGGGTTCAATGCTGCAACAACACACCAACAAAACCGTGACTACCGGCCCTTTCGGCAACACCTGCGAAGCAGATGAAGTCTCACCCGAGGTAGAGGCAGGGGTGGTTGTAAGACTCAGATGTATGCAACCTTATCTAGGATACAAATATGTGATTCTAACACTTAACATAGCACTCAACAGTTAACATCCATCAATATCTAGTCTTAGTTACAATGCAGTTAAACCCTAATTACAAAGTATCACAATATTCATCTAGATCTAAGGTGTTTAAGCACTAAGAATATGTACATAATTCATATCTAACATCCATCCATATTATTAAGAACTAAGTATCAAAAAATCATTCATCTATATTAAATCACTAAGCAAATAAATGCATAAACACATCAATACATCGCATAAAGCATAGCAACACAACATGTATGTGGTTCACCCCCACCATGGGGCTATGTCCACCAACTCTTATCTTCGTTATTATCTTTGGTCAAGCTTCTTACAGGCACATAGAATCCAAGTCCCACTCTGCAGAAGACATGAGATCTACATGCACTCTGCCATATCCTCCTTCTTCTAGCTATGGTACAACACCAAGCCTTCACACAATCTCTTACAGTTACTTGCACTAGCCTTGCAAGCCTCACACAGTATGCACAAAGAACTTACAACTCTTGATCACATAGATCGAACTCTAGCACTTAGCACATTGGCCTACTAGGTCTCTTCTCCCACATCACCTAGCTACTTATTTATACATTACAAAATAGGCCTAAACATGGGTAAATCCATGGGACGACATCCCATACCCATTCCATAATCCTAAATCCCAAAAAGGGCCCTAAAAGGGTTGAGATCATGCGATCTCCGCTTCGTCTTGCGCTCCGCCTTCGACAACCTGTCGAAGTCCCAAAATTAGGTCAAACATGACCAAGAATCCTCAAAACTTGGTCAAGGGCCAACAAACCTCATCGGGTTCATCAATTCTGACTGGGATGGTGATAGGATTGATCACAAGTGCACATATGGTTACTCACTCAGTGTTGGTTCTGGGCCTATCTGTTGGTCAAGAAAGAGCAGGCTACTATTTCTCTATCTTCAACTGAGTCAGAGTACAGAGGGGTAGTTAACAGAACCATTCAGGATATGTGGCTACAACATTTTATTACTGAGTTGGGCATTTAGTTTCATTGGCTGATCGTTATCTATTGTGACAACAAGAGAACTCTAAAGTTATGTAGATATCCAATTTAGAGGAAGTAGATGAAGCACATTGAGATCCACATGCACTACATCTAGGACTTAGTACATGAGAGGATCATCGACCTATAGTTCTATCCTTCAACAAAACAGACTGTAGACATATTCACTAAGATCTTCACTGAGAAGAAGTTCCATTCTCTGCGCATTCATCTTGGAGTGAAGGACACAGTTTCCTAGCAACTGTCAGTTCTTCTTTTTACATACATTGTACTTTGAGGGGGGGTTTTTCCATGATGTTTTCTGTAATACCCCTATTTCCTCCGGCTTGTAAATGCAAATATAACCTACCAAAAGACTATGGGCAGACTGAATATGTGTGGATGTTGGAATTGATGAATCTTTTTGTTATAAAAGGTAATGTATGTATTTATGTTACTAAATAAAATGGAAAGTGTTGCATAATTGCTGAAGGGGTTTTCCAAGGTAGATCATGATGCATGAGAGAGGTGTAGAGGGGAACCAACAATGGTTGAGATGACCCCCACCAGACCAATAATTTACTATATTTAAAATTAATCAGACCCAGAACAGTCCTCTGACCCAGAAAAATAAATTACCAGTCAGGCTGGTAGTTGGGAAGTCCTCCTCAAGAGGAAATGAGGAGATGGATAGAGTAGCCATCTAAAAACTTCCTGACCTGACCATGAAATGGGGATTCTGACCCAAAAAATATTGCTGAGGAAGGCAAGAAAATAAGGGAATTCATGGGCAGAGAAGAGGAGGCAAAGGGGAATGAGTCTGAATACCATTTTCGAGAGAGAGGGAGCATGTGATTCTCTCTGGTTCTGAAGAGAACTGAAAAACAAGCTTGCTCTGGGTACAATAAGTTGTTGCCAGCATTTTCAGTCCAAGCTAATAAACGAGTGTTGGTCCTTTGTTATGGAAGAAAGTGAAGAGTAAGGAAGAAAGGAAAAGTATGAATTGCACAGAAACCACATTGACTAAGAATGGGTTGAAGTGGTCAAAGAAGAGGAAAAGAAGGAGAAAAGGAATGAAAAGATAGTCATTGGAAGAGAAGGCCAAGGAAGATAGATCAAAAAGGAAATATGGATCGAGGACAAATCAACAAGTGAAAGAATATGTCAACGAGTGCTTTGGAGAACATCATGGAAAAGAAGGAAAGACAGGCCGGGGAAGCCCTGAAAAAGTGGGTCAAGTTGACCTAGGGTTTTAGACACCTACGGTTTTGGCATTTAGGGTTTTGATACTTAGAATTCCATCTAAGGTTGTCTGGGAGTCATTGTAATGTATAAATAAATATCTATATAATAGAAGAAAGGTTCGCCATTGTGGGTTAAGAGAGTGATTATTGTTGTGTGTGAGAGAGGCATTGCGTTGTGAGAGAATTATTGTATTTTAAGTTCTTCAGCTGGGTGCGCAGGGAGGGGAGAGAAGGAGAAAGAGATCTGCAACTAAGTGCGCAGATATAACTATATTTTTTCATCTTAATATATCAAGAAACATAGTTCTATGGACGTAGCTCTAGGGAGAGGGTGAACCACATATATCTTGTTGTCCTCTGTGGTTGATGATGTGTTCTTTACTTTCTGTTATTCTGTTATTTCATTATTGTGCTAGATCTGAGATAGAACTGTGTGAAGTAGGATTAAGTTGGTAAATAATAACTAGCTCTTTGTGTGTTTTTTTGGATCCACTTTGCATTTCCTCTAGTTGTAGACACCTGTGTCCTGCAACCCCCTATTTCTACTTCGGGTGAGACTGTATTTGCTTCATAGGCATTTGCGAAAGGGCCAGTAGTTAGGGCTTGTTGGTGCACTGTTAGAGTTGAACCCCAGGTCTTCCCCCATGCTAACACATGGTTCCATTTCCGGGACCGAGATATTCTTAAGGGAATGTCAAGGTGGTTTCCATCAAAGACAGAGATTCATAAGTAAATAGAAGAACAAGAAAAGGACTTCGTTGAAGCCCAGAACAAGAACCCTAATTTTAGTACAGAGGATTGGTTGGGAAGGTATATATGTACTGATATACATGAGTTTTTCTTTGGAGGAATTCATAAGGAGCTATACGAGTGGTTAGCCAGATTAACAGATACCCAGTTTGAAATCATATCTAGACCACCTGTGGTTTGGATGTCGACGCTGATCAAGAAGGTCAAGAGAGTTGAT
This sequence comes from Picea mariana, assembly GCA_032191745.1. Lineage (NCBI taxonomy): Eukaryota > Viridiplantae > Streptophyta > Pinopsida > Pinales > Pinaceae > Picea > Picea mariana. The sequence continues at coordinate 141,888 of JASDQU010109623.1, read as the reverse complement.
AATTCCATGTCAAGAGAAGTATATCAATGGTTTGATAGCACCATTGGAGGGTATATTACTGAGTTTTATGTTGACAAAGTAGAATCATATAGCCAAGCAGAGAGATATTTCTTTAAGGGACCTAGAGGAATTTTTTTACACTTTTTGAAGTTGAAGATTAAGATGCTATTGCATGAGAAGAACATATTGAAGATACAGTAATTGGTTGGATTGAAAAACTAATTTTCAAGAAATCAGACAAAGATAACGACAGAGAGGTGGGACATACGTGCATTGGGAGAACATTCATAGAGGTTCCTCTAGTAAACCTGTTTGAGCAGAGCCACAAACCACTAGCACAGGACAAAGGGTTTATAGTGGAGAGGAAGAAGAGTTATTGAATGAGGAACATTCAGAGTCTACTAGGGCAGAGGAGGAGAAGACTAAAAAACCTCACTGAGAATAATCATAGACTTCAAGAACTGCACCTACCATTGAAGTAAGTATGATTACTCCTCATGTTGTTCTAGCAACATTAAGTAACCAGAGTAGTTAGAGTTACCAGAGCACTCAGAGCACTGTTACCAGTAGTTCAGTACATACTTTGTCAAGAAATCTAGGAAGATCTATGGAAGATGAAATGAGGCTACCTATCTTTAGAGGATATGGATCTGAAGATCCTAATCAACACTAGTTTTTATGTGAAGCTGTATGGAGTATCAAGAAAGTCAGCGACGAAGCTGTTAAGAGAGCTCAGTTTAGTACTACCTTGAGAGACTGCGCACTAAGTTGGTACATGAAGTTTGTTAAAGGGGTTGCACAACCTAAACCTCTGAACGATATCAAGACTGCATTGAGTGCATAATTCAAGAAACTTAATTCAGAGTTGCAGTGCATTACAAAACTGAAGGAAATCAAACAGAGAGTAGCTGAACTTGTTTGGGAGTTTGATCAGAGGTTTAAGACCTTGACAGTCCGTTTGAGTTTTCAGATCCTAGACGATCAAAACAAGGAATGGTTCATTTCTACCCTCTTACCACACATCATAGTTCCTCTGATGCAACAGAAGGTCGCTTCGCCAGGCATTAGAGATCGACATGAAACTAGAATAATCCCCTATGGGAGAATCCAACTCATGTATGAGTTAAATTGTGAGTGTCCTAAATAACTTATCTTTGCAGGTTGAAGATATGAAGAAAGAAAAGGGAAAAGATAAAAGAGAAGACATCTGGTGTATCATATGTAAATCAGAGGGCCATGACAAGGAGCACTGTCCCCTATTTAATGAGTACTTGGCCTCTAGAGCTCTGAGCCCTTTGAAGCAGGTTACTCTACCCTGGGGTGAGGTATGCAAAAATAGACATCGCCATGGTGAATTATATTACATGCAAAAATATGTCCAGACACCTACTAATCTTTACTGCACATTCTGTAAATATGTGGGGCATGACGAGAAGGATTGTAGGGATTATGACCTCTTGCATGAAAGTTCAAGAAATACATATAAAATTCAAGAAGAGATGCAACAAGAGGGAAATGCTACACAATTTAACTCTCCAAGAAGAGGAAACTTCAACCATCGCAGTGGATTCAGAGGAATATGATGAGGAGGAGGCATAAGTTGAGGTTGAGGTCAGTTCATTTGTTATAACTGTGCACAACCAGGACACTTGGCAAGGGATTGCCATAATCCTTGTACCACTTGCAACTACTGCAACTCATTTGAGCATGTCATTGAAGATTGTTCCATGCTGTTAACCAAACTTCAGGAGAGATGAGGAGGAAACCATCACGTATAACTAATATCAGCAGAAACTCACAGGGAGGATCCCAGAGTTTCTATTATCACTAGAGGAGGCACTATTACAGGAGAAGATAGGGTGGCCCCAGGAAAGACTACAAAAGAATCAAGGGTCAGAAGAACTGTAGAGAAGACACAAGCATTTGATCCAAGGAAATAAAATTAGATGTTTGAAGAGGCAAGAAGAGAATTTGGAGGAGAAAAAGCTTCTTCATCGAAGGCACAAACATAAGTGAGAGAATGTAGGATGCCTCTGGCATTCGATCAGTCTGCATCACCTGTATATGGAAAAGAGGTAAAAAAGCTTGTCAGTTTCTTATATACGTTCATTGATTTTAAGGATGAAAGAGCTGTGCAAGAACTACAGAATTTGATCAGACAATATGAGATAGGAAGCATAGATCCTCTACTAAATAAAGTAGTACATAGAGTATCTAGGAAGAGAAGGAAAAACTTGGAACTACACCTTAATGCTCAGATTGGAGACTATGGCATAGATTATGTGGTCCTCGACTTAGGTTCAAAAGTCAATGTTATGACGAAGCAGACCAGGGCACTGATGGGAAAACCTAAGTTGATCTATTCTCCTATCAGGCTCAGGATGGCTAATCAGTAGGCAGTAAGCCCCTTTGGAAGGCTAGAGCATGTCTCTGTGGATATCGATGGGGTAAGAACGTTTGTGGACTTCGAGGTGATTGAGATAGTTGATGAAAGTTGTCTTTATCCTACATTATTAGGAATTGATTGGGCTTTCAACAATTCGACTATTGTTGAATTAAAGAAAATAAAAATGACATTTGAAGGTGATGGACTTATGGTCATTGTGCCTCTTGATCCCAACGAAGGTCACAGATACACAGAACCCATCAGAGAAGAAGACCGTGCTTATGAACTAGAGAATATATATAAATTGATAGCATGAAAACACGATTACTTGAATCCTATGGCCGATGGGAATTTAAGATGGCGAAGTGACAACGCATGCTCATTAGATTCGGAAGAAGCACTAGAGAATTGGTAGAACAAAATGTATGAAGTTTCTGCGTGGAGGTGTGCTATATTGACCAGGAAAGTTCGCAGGATTGGAAGAGAAGTAAGTAATCTACCCACATTTGATGGTTTAAATCACTTAGAAACATTCTTATTGGAATTTGAAGAAATTGTACCAGTACAATAGAGGTTGTTGGCACTGGATGAAGCCTTGAAATAAATTCCAAAAATATGGTGGGGGACACACAAGAACAACATCGCAGAGTGGGTACAATGTCTCACTTTGATGATAGTGCACTTTTTGGATCAAGACAAAGGATGCAAAGTCCGATACACAGGTCAAAGCTATCCAAAGGACCATGTGCAAAGTTGTGAGGAGGCCTGGAGCAACATTCCTCAATAACAGTGGGAGCACAAGTTCATTAACACTCTAGATACTACGCCCATCAATTGGTATCTTCAAGAAGAACTACACCTCACCACTTCAGATTGGTATGGCATGAACCAAAACTTTATAGATACATTTTTATTTGAAAGTCAGTACCCTACAATAGATCATGCTTTACAAGTTGTAAGACATAAATTCTTTGAGGAGGAACCTAACCTCCCTTTGGAGAAAGAAGAAGATGAGTGGACTGACCCTCTTCAGAAATTACAAGGTTGCTAGAATATAAATGTTGATGAAGATGATGACCCTAGGAATGTGAACATCGCAGAAAATGAAGGACAAAGAGACATAGAAGGGCCAGGGGTTGAACTACCTTTCATTGGACAACCAATTAAAATCAATAAAGTTAATATTGGGATAGAGAAAACACCTAATCTCACAAACATTGGACATTACTGGGATGATGCCACTATTGATAAGATTACAGAACTACTACATGAATATCAAGACTTGTTTCCAACCAAGTTCATCGACATGAAGGGAATTAAAGGGAACATGGGAGAAATGAAGATCCCCTTGAAACCATATGCAAGGCTAGTCAAGCAGAGACCCTATAGATTGAATCCCAAGTATAAGAAGAAATTCAGGATCGAACTAGACAGAATGTTGGAAGCAAGAATCATAGAAGCTATCGAAGAATCAGAGTAGATTAGCCCTATGGTGGTCCAGGATAAGAAGTCAGGAGAGCTCAGAATCTGTGTATACTTAAGGAAACTAAATGATTCATGCTTACATGATCCATTTCCTACACCGTTTACTGATGAAGTGCTAGATAATGTAGGAGGACATGAGGTCTACTCCTTCACAGATGGATTTTCAGGTTATGACCAGATCATGATTGCTAAGGAAGATCACCATAAGACCACATTTCCACATAATGGGGTTCTTTCCAGTACACTGTGATGCCTTTTGGATTGAAGAATGCACCCACCATCTTTTCCAGGGTGGTGGTCGAAGCATTCAAGGAATTTTTACATAAAATTTTGGAAGCATATTTTGATGATTGGACTGTTTTAAGCTTATTGAAAAATCATATTGAATGTTTAAGACTTATCCTGGATAAGTGTAGGAAATTTCAGATTTCCCTGAACCTAAATAAGTGTATCTTCTTTTGACCCTTTGGAGTGCTGCCAGGCCATATTGTGTGTAAGCAGGGGTTGCTGGTAGATCCTGCCAAGATTGCCATCATTGTTGATATACCTCCTCCTACTTGATTAGACAGCTGCGCACTGCACTAGGACATACTGGATACTACAGAAATTTTATTAAGGGCTATGCACAGATAAAAACACCAATGGAAAATTGTTTAAAGAAATATTGTCAGTTTCAATGGTCAGAGGAATGTCAGCAGAGCTTCGACACATTGAAGAAGAAAATGGTTACCGCGCCTATTCTGGTTTTCCCAGATTGGAGTAAGGAATTCCACATCCATGTCGAAGCTTAATCCATTACATTAGGAGAAGTTTTAGCACAACCATGAGCATGAGATATTGAACACCCATTAGACTTTGCTAGCAGGAAGCTCTCTACAAATGAGATAAATTACACTGCCATTGAGAGAGAAGGTTTAGCCATGGTGTACACACTGCAAAAGTTTTGACACTACTTGTTGGGAGGACACTTTAAGATGTTCACTGATCACTCTGCGTTGAAATACTTAGTCAACAATCTAGTGTTGGGGGGAAGAATATGCAGATGGCTACTTCTATTCCAGGAATATGATTTTGATATTGTGGTCAAGCCAGGGAGAATGAACAAGGGACCTGACCACTTGTCTAGGCTAGAACATGAAGAGGAACCTACCAGTTTGGAGGATACACTACCAGATGCATAGTTTCTAGCCATTGGAAAGGTTGATGATCACTTCCCCGAGATAGTCCAGTTCCTATCAACAGGAATGGCACTCGTGAATATACATTCATTCAGAAGAAACAACTGGTAGTTCATGCTATAGATTTTTCACTTATTGGTGGAAAAATATATAAGATGGGAACTAATGAGATCTTGTAGAGATGTGTTATGGAGGCAGAACAACCACTGATTCTGGTGGAGGCAATGAAGGCATCGCATGTGGACATTATGCAGGAAAAGAAACAACGCAAAATGTCCTTAGAGCTGGCCTCTAGTGGCCCACTTTACACAAAGACACTAAGGAATACTATAGAGCTTGCGATGTATGCCAAAGAGTTGGGAAACCTTCCAGAAGAGACGAGATGCCTTTAGCACCTCAACTAACTTTAAATTTTTTTTAGAAATGGGCCATTGACTTCGTGGGACCTATAAAACCAATAGGAAAGTGCACAAGAGCTCGATACATCATCACTGCGACAACGTATTTGACCAGATGGGCAGAAGCAAGAGAATTTAAGGACTGTAGTGCAACTACAGCTGCATGATTCATATTTGGGGATATCATAACAATGTTTGGATGCCCAAATATCCTTATGAGCTATCAAGGTAATCATTTTATTAATAATACTATTTAAGCCTTAACTCAGGAATTTGAATTTCATCATAAGAAGAGTACTCCATACCATCCACAAGAGAATGCTATAGTTGAAGCTTTCAATAAGATCTTGGAGACAACGCTAACAAATATTTGTAGTGTAAACAAGGATGATTGGGATTTGAGAGTACCAACAGTGTTATGGGATTATAGAGCCACTTGCAAGAAGATGAAAATGCAAACTCCCTTTAAGTTAGTTTATGGCCTAGAAGTAGTGGTACGTATGGAATATTTAGTCCCTAGCATAAGAATTGCAACATTCACAGATATGGATGACACTGGCGCTGTTCAAAATAGGCTTGCACAGTTGGTGGAACTAGAGGAAGACAGGTTTGTTATAGGATTTAATCAGTAGGTATAGAAGGAATGAGAGAAGGCCTACCATGACATGCATATCAAGAGGAAAACATTCAAATAAGGAGATTTGGTGCTGGTATATGACAACAAGTTCATGAAGCATCCAGGGAAGTTCAGGACAAATTGGCTTGGGCCTTATGAGGTCACCTATGTTACAGAAGGAGGAGATGTGTAGTTGAATACCTTGAATGGAGAATGGAAGGAAGGTTTAATAAATGGGATCCGATTGAAATTGTACTACGACAACCAACTGCCTCACATCTCTCAGTAAAAGCATAAGAAGAAGGTTCTAGGTACTAGGTGTAGTTGAAACTGGGTACCAGACACAAAAAATACAGTGTGCACAAGGAAGGGAGGGACAGAGCAGAAAGCACAGGCTGCCCCATGTAGTCTAAAGTTGAAGTGAAACAAAAATTTCAGTCTTTCAGTGCCTCGAGACGAGTCACATGTGAGTGTTGGGGGCATGTTGGCCCTTGGTTATGGAAGAAAGTGAAGAGTAAGGAAGAAATGTGAAGTATGAATTGTGTAAAAACCACATTGATTGAGAATGGGTTGAAGTGGTCAAAGAAGTGGAAACGAAGGAGAAAAGGAAGGAAAATCTAACCGTTGGAAGAGAAGACCAAGGAAGACAGATCAACAAGGAAAGATGTATCGAGGACAAATCAACAAGCAGAAGAATACGTCAACGAGTGCTTTGGAGCACCTCAAGTAAAAGAAGGAAAGACAGGCTGGCGAAGCCCTGAAAACATGGGTCAAGTTGACCTAGGGTTTTGGCATTTAGGTTTTTGACACTTAGACTTTGGTCTAAGGTTGTTTGGGAGTCATTGTAATGTATAAATAAAGATCTAGATGAGAGAAGAAGGGTTCATCATTGTGGGTTAAGAAAGTGATTATTGTTGTGTGCGAGAGAGGCATTGCATTGCGAGAGAATTATTGTATTGTAAGATATTCATTTGGGCGCGAAGATCAACCTTGTAGCTGGGCGCGCAAGGAGGGGAGAGAAGGAGAAAGAGATATGCAACTAAGTGTGCAGATAGAACTGTATGTTTTCATCTTAATATAACAAGAAACTCAGTTCTTTGGACGTAGCCCTAGGGAGAGGGTGAACCATGCATATCTTGTTGTCCTCTGTGGTTGATGCTGTGCTCTTTACTTTATGTTATTATGTTATTGCATTATTGTGCTAGATCTGAGATAGAACTGTGCGAAGTAGGCTTAAGTTGGTAAATAATAACTAGCTCTCCGTGTGTTGTTTTGGATCCACTTTGCATTTCCTCTAGTTGTAGACACTTATGTCCTGCAACCCCCTATTGCTACTTCGGGTGAGACTGCATCTGCTTCGTAGGTGTTGTCGAAAGGGCCAATAGTTAGGGCTTGTTGGTGTGATATTAGATTTGAAACCTGGGTCTGCCCCTATGCCAACAATGAGGTTGCAAAGAAAATGAGTGACAGAGGAAGCACTCATTGTAGGCCCCCTTGCTTGGTGGAGAGAAAACCTATTTGTCAAATTACTCAAGGAGGAGCATAGTGGCCTCTATCCCTAACTGTTGTTGAGCAAGAAGGAAGAGTCTCTCTCAATGAATCATGATATAGCTAAGGGGTGGCCACTAGTAAATCCATCCAGGAGTTGTTGTGCATACTATTGGGTGGAAAAGAGAACCCCTCTCAACAATTGCTTCATGATCTAGTTAGTATTCTTATACTCTGTGTGCTAGAATTGAAATGAGTGGTTAGATGTCTATGTTTATGACTAAAATTTTCATTGTATGATTAATACTAGAAAAGATTATTGTTATTCTATGGACCCATGCATTTGAATGGTTTCTATTTTCCTCTGCTTATAAGTAGCAGGATAACTATTATACATGGGTCTTCAAATGAATTTAGGAATAAGTTTACATTTTTCTATGTTGGTTGGAAAATACTTAAGGGAATTTCCCCAAGGATTGATTTTTTAATGTAAGAGTTGGGGAATACTTTACTAGAACTCTTCATTCCTATCGATCCCTCAAAATTATCTTCGTAAGACACTAAATTCGAGCTCTGTGGAGGGAGGACGCCTCCTTAAAACTATTCGTCTGTGTGATAGAGAGCTCATGACCATGAACCTAACCAAATCACAGCTAAGAGTGAAGGATGCATCCCCATAAATTGTATGGGAATCCATATGAACAAGACCTTGGAACCCTTCACTAGGTCCAAAAAGGAGCTAAGCTATGTTGGCTTCGGAACTCCAAAAGTCCGGAGCTCTGAGATGTTATGACCTACAACATTGAAAACCAACCAAAGGAAACCTGCTGGTATGATTACCAGCGAGGTTTACTGACATCTGGAGGTTTTCTTAACTATGATTGTGGGATCTATCCCATCGTTAAAACCTGATCCACTTCCCATTTGCAAAGTGACGAGAACCATAGATCCGAGGACATTCAAGATCTTCCCTGACTGTTGAATATACACCGTGTTTAGTTTGACGCTGACCACTCTGGGTGAAAAGGAGTTTTAAATGGGTGGAACCCATGAATGCTAAACTCATGAAGTGATGAGGACCATAGATCTGAGGATATTCAGGATCTTTCTTGGCTGTTGGATATATGCTGTGGTCAGTCTAACGTTGACCACTCCAGGAGAAAATGAGTGTTAAATGGGTAAAACCCCTTAACGCCGAAGTCACAAAGAGATGAGGGCCATCGATCTAAGGATGTTTTGGGATATCTCCTGATCATTGGATCTATCCCATGGTCAGTTCGACGCTGACCACTCCATGAGTAAAAAAGGAAATTACACAACCAAACTCACAAACGCCAAAGTAATGAAGCAATGGAGGCCGTAGATATATGGATCTACGTGGACCTATCTCGATCATGATATATAAGGGGTATTGGGAGGTTGCTGACAGGAGTTCAAACTTTGGAGCTCTAAGATATTTTGGAGGTAGGAGAGTCTAGAGGCTCAAGGAGGTTGTCTGTACATAGTGACATGACACGCTGAAGTCACCTAGGGCTACATGGACCCATGTTCGACATGCCACATGTCACCTTAATTTGTGAGTTTTACAGACCTTATATGCCAATTGAAATGTGACACATTTCATTCATTGATGGGGCCACGTTTCATATCTTCCCCTTACCACGTGTCAACCCTGGGAATATGCTCACATGGCCTAATAGCTGGTGGAATACTCGGGGCACTGGTAGTTCAGAAATTTAGGGAATTTGGGATGCTAGGACACTGGGGTTAATCGAATGAAGGCCTAGGCCCACCTGTCCCTACCTCTATGATTAACACATCACCACATTTAAGTGTGGACACTTCAAGAATCCAAGAATTTGGAAATCAAGAGTTTGGAGTGGTGTATCGGATAAGTCGAAATGGGATGAAGGCCTAGATTTACTTTCCCTCTCCTATAGGCTGTCAGAACAACTTGAATGTACTTAATTAAATGAAAGGGACCCTCGTTGAGACTCCGACAGTTGAGAGATTTGGATTCATAAGCACACGAGGAGGAATTTTGACGAAGTCCAAAGACTTAGGTGTTAATTAATATTAATGGATCCAAGTGCCCTTGGAGATTTGGTAAGGAGTGGGATTTCGCTATGCTAATGGTTAATTAACCTAGTAGTCCTATAGGAGCTAGGCAAATGTCAACTCTAGGTTAGAAGAGTCTTCGTATACTATGATGATGTGTAGTGTCAGGTGATAAGGAGCCACGTGGGTGCCACATGGCTGTAAGAGACTCTAGTTAATGAAGGCTTCAATAAATTTGAAGGAACATAACTTGAAATCCAGAACACATATATGGAAAATTTTATAGTCATTGGAAAACCCTCACCAAACCGAAGACAGTGAAACCCTAGTTAAAGGTATTCAAGGTGATTAAGAAAAGTGAAAATTTGATGCCCCATTCCCTAAAAAGGTACTTAGGGGTCAGGTGTGCTACAAAGTGGTATCAGAGAGGGCAACAACACTTGGCCTGCTTGGGCTCATGAACAAGTCACATAAAAATATTATTAAAGAACTTTTAAGGGGTAACACCCTATATTACCATTCATAAGAATATTTTTTAAACCACTACTGAAGAGAGTAATGAAAATTTCTGGTGTTGCTATGTTTTTTGAAAATCTGAACTGTGTGTTGCTAGTGTTCCAAATAAAGAAGCCGACTTCACCTTACAAATTCTATGTGTTGTTTGTAAACTAGTATATAATTAACTAAAAAAAAATGTTTCATCAACACTTGAGTAGTCAGTGGACAACATGAAAAATACAACGTAAAGGACGGTGACACACCATAAGTTGGAGAAAATATCCCACAATAGAGAAGATGAATCTGATGAGAGGAGGGCGGTGGAAACCCCTCCAGATTTGGCTGAAACCGTAAGAAGCCTCACGGAAAAATTACGGAGTTGTAAGGCTGACAATGAAAGAATGATAAAAGAACAAGAAAAAAAAACTAAAATTAACGCAATCCTACTACAAAGCCTATTAGATATACAAAGGAAGCTAGAACATGGACCAACAACCAGTCATGTGTACAAACATCATACTAAGAAAACTCAAATTCCACCTGAGATACAAAAGCATGGTCCTGAAAGTGGACACACAAGGAGGAGCACCTCAAAGAAGGCCCAACATGGAGCCAAGAGACACTCAATGGAAGAATCCTCTAGTGAATAAATTGACAACTCCAAGGAATCTTCTAGTAGCAAGACTAGTTCACATTCCCAGAGGAGAAGAAAGAAGATGAAACATTCCAAGAGCCATGAACCTAAAGAGTTTAAGAAATCCAAACCACCCACTTTCAATGAAGAAATTAAAAAGGGGGAAGAAGTAGAATTTTGGCTACTTGGCTTGAAGAAGTACTTCAGAGTCCATGACTAGTTTGAAAACTTAAAGGCTTGAATAACCATTTTCAACTTGAATGGAAAAGCCTCCATTTGGTGGGAGGACCTTAGGAATGTGAAAGTAATCCATGAGAAGGACTTGTCATGGAAACAATTTGAGAAGTACTTCAGGAAGAAGTATCTTTGGAAAATACTTTGATGGGAAGACCAAGGAGTTCTATGAACTCAAGCTAGGACAAATCACAATAGATGAATATATCAACAAATTTATTGAGTTGATAAGGTATGTGCCCTACATAAAGGATGAAAAGGTAAATATGCAATGATTTATTAGTGGACTACCTTAGTATTTCCGAGACATAATTGAATTTGATGAACCAAAGACTTTAGAAGACACTATTCAGAAGGCAAGGTATTGCTATGATAAATTCAAGAATAAGGCAGAAACTCTTAAGGACAAAAGAATAAAAGTAATTTGGGATTCAAGAAGAAGGGGTTTAAATCCTCAATATTTAAGAATCATGGGAAAAGTTCTAAGATAAGCCTTCCTACTAAAAGTATATATGAATAAAATTTTCCATCTTAGAGTGGTAATAAACCCTTTGGAGTAGCCCCAGGTAATACTGATAATACCAAGAGAGAAGCCTTGAAATGTTGGGGTTGTGGAGAAGAACATCTACTGAGGGACTACCCACATAGGAAACATGAAAATAAGAGGGTCTACAACATCCTGGAGGCTACCATAGTCAATGATGTGGCTAGGAGCATGCCAGAAATTTATGCAGCCTTGGATAATAGACAAGATGACCACCAATCTTTAATGGTGGATATGGAAGGTATGATTTCCAACCATCTAGTTTCCATTTTAATTGACCCTGGTTCTAATATGAGTTATGTTTCCCCTCAAACTATTGAGAAATGTAAATCGTAGCAAGTAAAACATGCTAAATCATGGATGGTACAACTAGCCACTGGAACCAAAAGAAAAGAAATAGAGGTCATACCAACATGCTAAATCATTATGAATGGATTACCCACCCAAGAAAACCTAAACATGCTCCCTTTAGGATCCTATGACTTGCTGATTGGCATGGACTAGTTGGATGCCCATAAAATCAAGTTGAACTGTTACAATAAAACTTTGGAGTGTCAAGATGAAGAAGGGAGAAAAATAACCCTACAAGGAATTCAAAAGTTGTCACAGTGAGACAAATATCAACCTTTCAAGTGAAGAAGTATTGCATAAAAGGATGTCCTTTGTATGCAATGCAAGTGTTGAACTTTGTTGAGAACAATAAACCAAGCCTAGAAGACCATCCCATATTAAGAGAGTATAAATATGTGTTTCCAAAATAGGTACCAGGTCTACCTCCAAGAAGGTATATTGACTTTGCAATAGAACTTGTACCAGGAGCGATGCCAGTGTGTAGAGAACCCTATAGAATGAGCACACCAGAGCTAGTTGAGCTCAAACTACAACTAAATGAGATGTTGGACAAAGGATACATTCAACCTAGTGTGTCTCCATGGGGAGCACCAACATTTTTTGTGAAAAATAAGGATGACACACTCAGGTTATGCATAGACTATAGACAACTCAATAATATGACCATTAAGAATAAGTATCCCTTGCAAAGGATCGATGACTTGTTTGACCAATTAAATGGTACTACAATTTTTCTCCAATATTGACTTGAGGTCTGGATACCATCAAGTCTAAATTAAGGATGAATACATACACAAAACAACCTTTAAGACAAGAAGTGGGCACTATGAATTTGTGGTGGTGCCATTTGGGCTTACCAATGCACTGACCACTTTTATGTGCTTAATGAATAATGTACTCAGTAAGTTATTGGATAGATTTGTGTTTGTTTTCATTGATGATATCCTAATCTATTCTAAGAGTAGAGAAGAGGATGAAGAACATCTCAAGTTAGTGCTTCAAGTTCTAAGAGAACATCAACTCTATGCTAAGTTTAGTTAGTGTGACTTTTTCCAAAAACAATTCCATTACTTAGGCCTTGTTCTTTCTGAAGAAGGAGTGGTAGTTTATCCTGACAAGATCAAATCCATTATGGATTGGCCTACCCCAAAAGATGTATATGATATCAGATCCTTTATGGGCCTAGCAGGATACTATAAAAGGTTCATAAAGGAGTTTTCCAAGATCGGTTGTCCAATAACCTCCCTTCAGAAAAAGGGAGTTAAATTAATTTGGACATTAGAATGTGAGGAGAGATTCCAACAACTAAAATACCTTCTAACCAATTCACCTGTGTTGAAGATTGCAGACCCAAACAAGGACTTCTTTGTTTGTACAGAATCCTGCAAGGAAGGGCTCGGAGGAGTGCTTATGCAAGAAGGACATGTGATTTGCTACGAATCCAGAAAAATGAATGAGCATGAAATCAATTATGTGACCCATGATCTGGAATTGGCTGCCATAGTACATGCTTTAAAAATGTGGAGGCATTACCTCCTAGGTAGAATATTTGTGCTTATGACAGACCATAGTGGGTTGAGATATTTGTTTGATGAACCAAAACTCAATTCTAGACAAGCTAGGATGGCTCCCCTTAGTGAGTTTGATTTTGAAATCAAACATATCAAAGGAAAAAAAAATAGATTGACTGATGCCCTTAGTAGAAGTATGAAAGTGATTCACTTGGAAACTGTAAGCACCAGACATCAAGGAGAGATTCAAAAGTGCACAAGAAACAAATTCATTTTTCAAGACTGTGAAATTATACTTAGATAAAGAGCCCATAGGGATGAAGTATGAGGGCTATCAATTGCTGAATGATGGCCTGCTAACTTACAAAGGTAGGTTGCATATTCAAAATTGTGACAACTTGAAGAGGTTCATAATGGATGAAATACACAAAATACCATATACCTATCATCCCAGTTATCATAAAATAGTCACAACCACTAGGAAACTATTTTATTGTCCTGGACTGAAACAAAATTACTATTTAGTACAACCTATCACCCTCAAACTAATGTGAATAAAGAGAGGGTAAACCAAGTGTTAGAGGACATGTTAGGGATGCATGTGATATATTATCCCAAGAAGTGGGAATACTACCTACCACTGGTAGAGTTTGCTTATAACAATGGCTATCAAGAGTCATTGAAGATGAGACATTTTGAGGCCCTCTATGGTAGACAATGCAATATTTCAATCAACTAGAATAAACCAGTATACAAGATTACACTCAGGCCAGATTTGCTAAAGGAAATGGAATTACAAGTAGTTAAAATAAAATAGAATCTAAAAATAGCTCAGGATAGACAAAAAAGCTATGCAGACAGAAAAATGACTCCTAGAGAATTCAAAGAAGGGGATCATGTGTATCTCCAAGTTAGGCCCATAATGTAATATCCCTACGACGAGCCCCATTTGTATTATGAATTGTAAATTTGTTTTGTAGGCTGGTGAGACGAGAAATTATAAGATGGTAGGCTTATGTGTTAGTAGGCCGGAGAGCCTAGGTGTTAAATTCCAGGAGCCTATTTTGTACATGTAAATATTCATATTATTAATATAAAAACATTATTGTGTGTAGACTAGCCATGATAAAAGAGAATGGGCAACTAAGATCCACTAGGTTGGGTAAGGAAGAGGGGGATGAGAGGTTGGAAGGAGGGGTTAATCCTAAGGGCTCAAGTCCAAGAGAATAATAATTTATTTTTATTCCAAAAGCTGTTTAGAAGGATATGTTTTTATCCTAAGTTTCTGGGGAAGGATGAGTGACTTCCCAAGAGAAAGGAATGTGCTTCATGAGTGACATGTGTCATTTCAGGCACATGTAGACTTAATGGGGAAATTATTGTTGTTGGGGGACATGCATGCACTCAGGGAGGCACTCACGCACAAGGAGGAACTCACTCACGGAAAGGGGTTCACGCACAGACAATTTTTTCTCTCACGCTTTCATCATCTTCTCTAGGCTAGAATAGTCTGATCCATCTCTCCTCACAAGTTCACTCATGCACTAAGAAAACACGCATCCATCCAATTCTGCCATTGCTAAAGCCATGGCCATTGTGCACCTCTACAATTTACCGAGCTGTCCCTTTCCTTACTTGACTTAGCTATTGTGGTTTGAAGAGGTAGGTTACCAAGCCCGTGGTTGAAGAGGCAAGTTGTCGGGCCTGTGAGAAACTCTCACTCCAGGTGAGAGAGGTTGTTGTGGGTTGAAGAAGCAGGTTGTCAGGCCCATGAGAAACTCTCTCTAGGTGAGAGAGTGTGCTGAGGAAGTGAGTTCTCCTGGAGGGAGTCCCGTAGCTGCTACAAATATCTGAGAATTCTGGTCTGGCCTGTTGCTGAAGCCCAAGGTAAGGGAGGTGGAGCAGCCGATGGACTGTGTGACAGTGAAGGTGTATACTCCTGGGGTGGGACAAGCATGTGGGGAATGAGAGTCTGTGAGCAGTGGACGTATGTGGCTCCTAGGAGAGACTCCTTTCTCTTAAAATGTGTGACTTTCCTATTGACCTTTCCTAGCCTAGGAATCCCTTGCTCGGTGGATTTTAGTCCCAGCTCGGGGGTGACCCACTGTTGAGAGTAATGACTAGTGTGGTCTAAGGCTGGAAGGTTTATGGAAGGTTTGCATGCAGTTAGTGGTTTTACTCCAGTTAAAAGATAAGTATCATTTCCGTGATTAATTATGTATGTTATGCATGTTTGTGATTCTTGAAATGTTCTCATGTGTTCTGTTGCATGTAGGAATTACTGCCAATTCCATTTGAGTCTGTATGGTAGCAGTAACTCTGTGTTATTTGTTTTAAATTCATTAGAAATGCATGTTATATATATATATATATATATATATATATATATATATATATATGTATGTATGTATGTATGCATGTATGTATGTATGTATGTATGTATGTATGTATGTATGTATGTATGTTCCTCTGTGGTGTGTCCCAACCTATTTGTGGTTGGGGATGTTACAAATTGGTATCAAATCTAGTTGAGCTAAGTGAAGTGTCTGAGTAGTGGCATTGCCTGACCTGATGGTGGTTGGGGACATTACAAATTGGTATCAAAGCCATGGTTTTAACACTAAGCCTGGATGGGCCATGTTAGTGGAAGTTGAATCAAAAGTTTCGGAAAAGAATTGTTGTCGAAATGGAAAAAATTCAAGTTCAGAGCCCATGGTTCCTACCCAGAACATGGAGGGGCCATGAATGAGAAATTCAGAGTAGGAAGTCCAGAGAATTTTGATGTACAAAGTGATATAATGGAGTTGAAAGAACACTTGGACTTTTTTCAGAACACATGAGGCGTAATAATTTTAAGAAATGGCCACAAAGAAAGAAATCAAAAAATTTGTGGTGTTGGGGCCATAGGATCTATTCGGGAGAAGGGGAATCCTTCACGAACATCAGATCTGGAGAAAGTTCAGGAGGGTTAAACTGGAATCCCTTTGGACTTCATGACTTCGATGAAGTTAGGTGCAAAAATAAGAGAAGGGACGAAGCCCAAAGCTACGAAGTCCCGGAGGATATCTACACCGTAGATCTGGGGAGAAGCCTTACCATTGGATCAAGCCAAGTTAAAAAGGGGAAAACGTAGCGGTGAATGGTGAAAGCCCCCGAATATTTGAAGTCTAGAGTTAAAATAGACCTTCCTTCAGGAGGGACACATGTCAACAAATTAGCTTGTTCGAGATTTTAGTGTTTGGGAGAATTAGTGTGTGTGGAGGCGAGAACTCCCGAAGCCCGAACCTCCGAAGCCCCAAAGAGATGAAGTAGTGAGTCATGATGGAGTCATCTGGAGGTGACGTGGATATCTCCTATGCCTGCCACATGCCTCCACTTGGAATGTTGACAACTGTACTATGTGGCCCAATGATCTAAAAATGAAGAAGACTTGTATTCTTGAAAATATTTGCAAGTTAATTTTATGTGTTAAAATGAAAACGGATAAACTTTGCAACACAATTTTAATAGGATTTACTCATTCAAGATGCATATAAACAATAGAAAATTCAGAGAACAGAAAACACATAACACAACAAATGATAAAGGAGTTCACCCCTCTCTTGGGCTACATCTCCTGGTCCAGCTTCCAATGGATCATTTGTATTATTTGCTCAAAGTGATCAAAAATGTGCTTTACAATGCTCAAAATTCCAAATAGACTGCTCCAATGGCTTCAGAACGTCCAAAAACCCCTAGTTGGGATTTTTCGGCACCTCGTTTGGCCAAAAATTGAAGAAGATAGGCTTCCTAGAAGTCCCCCCTTCAAGCTTGCTATCTCTGCATCTACAAAATGCACCCTTGTTGGCTCAACCTAGCCCACACGCATTTTAAAGCATAAAAAATTGGCACCGGGTGTAGTCACACAACCGATACAAACTGTCGAACGGTTATGCACTGGCCTTTAATTACCAAGGCCCGTGGGCACATGGTCACCACATGACCGCACGCAATACACAACAGGGCTAAAGTTCAAACCGTTTACAAAACCATAAGGTTAAACCTGCACGCATACACGTTGGTCACATGTTATATCAAACCACGTGCATTTTAAATGGTTACAACATATATTACGGTGGGTTTAACCGCCCATAGCACCAGTCGTATGCAATACACATATATAACCATGGGCCGGGGCTTAGCCCCGGCTCGGTTCACGCCCCGATACACAATTTTGAAAATTCAAATATATTACAATGCATATATATGTTAAGTAACATGTGTGGGCATGCCAGTTGGGCGGCCTTTCCCAAGGCTTTACCCTACCCGGAGGTCACGAGGTCGACTCCTGCCAAGTGCAAAGATTTTAATCCAATAAATAGGTGACACATGGAAGCCATTGATTGGGCCACATGTCACCATCCCATTCGACGCCAACAAACCATGTCACATGCCAACTGTCCCAATAGATTCCTACCATGTCAGCGTCCGTACGGACTATACAGTCAGCATCCCTTTTTTTTGCCTGTTTGTCATTTTGAACAGAACGCGATATCTCTCGCTCCCGACATCCGTTTGAACCCAAATGAGTTGCATTAGGTTCATAAAGATGAGGCATATGCTCTCATTTGATTTGAAGTGATTTCGAACACTTTGAATTTTTGAGCAAAATTTGATCCCCTGAATCACACCTCCCCATTGGAAAGATTTTGGACCTCCAAAAGACTATTTTCAGTCTATTTGAAGATGAGGGTATAGTTCCCTCACTCTTCCAACCTCAATCCACTTGTCTTTTCTTGTATTTGTACCTTTAAGACCAACTCGAAGATACTCCACATTTCCTCGTTTTGAAGTTCGCATTCTTCTGTCAATGATGGTGTCTTCATGTAGTTCTGTAAGATATTCTGGGGAAAAATCATCTATAGAAGGAATCTGAATGTGCTCTCCTTGATCATCAATCAAAGGAGGCTCATACAATTTCAAATTCTCAACATTAACAACTGCATACATTTGCATATAAGGAGACAAATCTAAACGGAAGGCATTGTTACCAATCTTGTCGATAATCTTGAAAGGACCATATCGAATGGGTTTGAGTTTTTTACCTTCTCCTTTAATCCTCTCCTTACTGATGTAAAGCCAAACTTCATCTCCAACTTGGAAACTGTGATCAACACGATGCTTGTCATGTCTCATTTTGTACTTGGCTTGACTCTTTTCCAACTACTCTTGCACCATTTGATGTATTGACTGAATTTGTTCAATGAACTTTTCTGCCCTATCAATGTCATATTGACCTTCAATAGAAATATCCTTACCAAAGATAAAATCTAAAGGAGATTTGGGCATATAGCCAAAGCATGCTTCAAATGGCGATGTTTGAGTTGAAGACTGCTTAGCTTGATTGTAAGCATGTTGAATGTAGTGTAAATGCTCATCCCAAAGTTTAGGATGCTTACTGCAATAAGAACGAAGAAGATGCACCACTGTTCTATTTACCACTTCTGTCTGACCATCTGGTTACGGATGAAAAACTGTGCTCTTTTTCAGTTTGGTGTCCATGAGTGCCCATAAACTCAACCAAAAACTTCCAACAAATCGAGAATCCCGATCAGAAATAATGGATTTAGGCAATCCAAAATGCACCCAAACATTTTGAAAGAACATTTGTGCCATTT
>JASDQU010109623.1:95199-122280 GCA_032191745.1 Picea mariana | reverse complement strand
ATGTAGGATGCCTCTGGCATTCGATCAGTCTACATCACCTGTAGATGGAAAAGAGGTAAAAAATCTTGTCAATTTATTATATACGTTCATTGATTTTAAGGATGAAAGAGTTGTGCAAGAAATATAGAATTTGATCAGACAATATGAGATAGGAAGCATAGATCCTCTACTAAATAAAGCAGTACATAGAGTATCTAGGAAGAGAAGGAAAAACTTGGAACTACACCTTAATTCTCAGATTGGAGACTATGGCATAGATTACGTGGTCCTCGGCTTAGGTTCAAAAGTCAATGTTATGACGAAGTAGACCAGGGCACTGATGGGAAAACCTAAGTTGATCTATTCTCCTATCAAGCTCAGGATGGATAATTAGCAGGCAGTAAGCCCCTTTGGAAGACTAGAGCATGTCTCTATGGATATCGATGGGGTAAGAACACTTGTGGACTTCGAGGTGATTGAGATAGTTGATGAAAGTGGTCCTTATCCTACATTGTTAGGAATTGTTTGGGATTTCAACAATTCGACTGTTGTTGAATTAAAGAAAACAAAAATGACATTTGAAGGTGATGGCCTTAGGGTCATTGCGCCTCTTGATCCCAACGAAGGTCACAAATACACAGAACCCATCAGAGAAGAAGACAGTGCTTATGAACTAGAGAATATATATATAAATTGACAGCATGACAATAGGATTACATGAATCCTATGGCCGATGGGAATTTAAGATGGAAAAGTGACAATGCATGCTCATCAGATTCAGAAGAAGCACTAGAGAATTGGTATAACAAAATGTATGCAGTTTTTGCATGGAGGTGTGCTATATTGACCCGAGAAGTTTGCAAGATTGGCACAGAAGTAAGTAATCTACCCACATTTGATGGTTTAAATCACTTAGAAACATTTTTATTGGAATTTGAAGAAATTGTACCAGTAAAATAGAGGTTGTTGGCACTGGATGAAGCCTTGAAATAAATGCCAAAAATATGGTGGGGGACACATAAGAACAACATCGCAGAGTGGGTACAATGTCTCACTTTGATGATAGTGTGCTTTTCAGATCAAGACAAAGGGTGTAAAGTCCGATACACAGGTCAAAGATGTCTGAAGGACCATGTGCAAAGTTGTGAGGAGGTCTGGAGCAACATTCCTCAATAACAGTGGGTGCACAAGTTCATTAACACTCTGGATACTACACCCATCAATTGGTATATTCAAGAAGAACTTTTCCTCACCACTTCAGATTGGTATGGCATGAACTAAAAATTTATAGCTACATTTTTATTTGAAACTCAGTACCCCACAGTAGATCATGATTTACAAGTTGTAAGACATAAATTCTTTGAGGAAGAACCTAACCTCCTTTTGGAGCAAGAAGAAGATGAGTGGACTGGCCCTCTTCAGAAATTACAAGGTTGCTAGAATATCAATGTTGATGAAGATGATGACCCTAGGAATGTGAACATCACAGAAAATGAAGGACAAAGAGACATAGAAGGGCCAGGGGTTGAACTACCTTTCATTGGACAACCAATTAAAATCAATAAAGTTAATATTGGGATAGAGAAAGCACCTAATCTCACAAACATTGGACATTACTAGGATGATGCCACTATTGATAAGATTACAGAACTACTGCATGAATATCAAGACTTGTTTCCAACCAAGTTCATCGACATGAAGGGAATTAAAGGGCCCATGGGAGAAATGAAGATCCCCTTGAAACCAGATGCAAGTCCAGTCAAGCAGAGACCCTACAGACTGAATCCCAAGTATAAGAAGAAATTCAGGATCGAACTAGACAGAATGTTGGAAGCAGGAATCATAGAAGCTGTTGAAGAATCAGAGTGGATTAGCCCTATGGTGGTCCAGGATAAGAAGTTGGGAGAGATTAGAATCTATGTATACTTAAGGAAACTAAATGATTCATGCTTACATGATCCATTTCCTACACCGTTTACTGATGAAGTGTTAGATAATGTAGGAGGACATGAGGTCTACTCCTTCACAGATGGATTTTCAGGTTATGACGAGATCATGATTGCTAAGGAAGATCACCATAAGACCACATTTCCACAGAATGGGGTTATTTTCATTACACTGTGATGCCTTTCAGATTGAAGAATGTACCCACCATTTTTTCCAGGGTGGTGGTCGAAGCATTCAAGGAATTTTTACATAAATTTTTGGAAGCATATTTTGATGATTGGACTGTTTTAAGCTTATTGAAAAATCATATTGAATGTTTAAGACTTATCCTGGATAAGTGTAGGCAATTTCAGATTGCCCTAAACCTGAAGAAGTGTATCTTCTTTTCACCCTTTGGAGTGTTGCCAGGCCATATTGTGTGTAAGTAGGGGTTGCTGGTAGATCCTTCCAAGATTGCCATCATTGTTGATATAACTCCTCCTACTTTGATTAGACAGCTGTGCGTTGTGCTGGGACATATTGGATACTACATAAAGTTTATTAAGGGCTATGCAAAGATAACAAAACTAATGGAAAATCATTTAAAGAAATATTGTCAGTTTCAATGGTCAGAGGAATGTCAACAGAGCTTCGACACACTGAAGAAGAAAATGGTTACTGTGCCTATTCTGGTTTTCCCAGATTGGAGTAAGGAATTCCACGTCCATGTCGATGCTTCGTACATTACATTAGGAGAAGTTTTAGCACAACAAGGAGCATGAGATATTGACCACCCGTTAGACTTTGCTAGCAGGAAGCTCTCTACAAATGAGATAAATTACACTGCCATTGAGAGAGAAGGTTTAGCCATGGTGTACGCACTGCAAAAGTTTCGACACTACTTGTTGGGAGGACACTTTAAGATGTTCACTAATCACTCTGCATTGAAATACTTAGTCAACAATCTATTGTTGGGGGGAAGAATATGCAGATGGCTACTGCTATTCCAGGAATATGATTTTGATATTATGGTCAAGCCAGGGAGAATGAACAAGGGACCTGACCACTTGTCTAGGCTAGAACATGAAGAGAAACCTATCAGTTTGGAGGATACACTACCAGATGCACAGTTTCTAGCCATTAGAAAGGTTGATGATCACTTCACCGAGATAGTCCAGTTCCTATACAGTCATTCAGAAGAAACAACTGGTAGTTCATGCTACAAATTTTTCACTTATTGCTGGAAAAATATATAAGATGGGACCTAATGAGATCTTGCAGAGATGTGTTATGGAGGCAGAACAACCACTGATTCTGGTAGAGGCAATGAAGGCATTGCATGTGGACATTATGCAGGAAAAGCAACAACGCAAAAGGTCCTTAGAGCTGGCCTCTGGTGGCCCACTTTACACAAAGACACTAAGGAATACTATAGAGCTTGCGATGTATGCCAAAGAGTTGGGAAACCTTCCAAAAGAGACGAGATGCCTTTAGCACCTCAACTAACTTTACAAAATTTTTAGAAATGGGACATTGACTTCGTGGGACCTATCAACCCACCAGGAAAGTGCACAGGAGCTCGATACATCATCACTGTGACAAAGTATTTGACCAGATGGGCAAAAACAAGAGCATTTAAGGACTGTAGTGCAACTACAGTTGCGCGGTTCATATTTGAGGATATCATAACAAGGTTTGGATGCCCAAATATCCTTATGAGCGATCAAGGTACTCATTTTATTAATAAGACTATTTAAGTCTTAACTCAGGAATTTGAATTTCATCATCAAAAGAGTACTCCATACCATCCACAAGCGAATGGTGTAGTCGAAGCTTTCAATAAGATCTTGGAGACAACATTGATGAATATTTGTAGTGTAAACAAGGATGATTGGGATTTGAGAGTACCAACAGTGTTATGGGATTATAGAACCACTTGCAAGAAGATGACAATGCAGACTCCCTTTAAGTTAGTTTATGGCCTAGAAGCAGTAGTACGTATGGAATATTTAGTCCCTAGCATAAGAATTGCAACATTCATAGATATGGATGACACTGGCGCTGTTCAAAATAGGCTTGAAAAATTGGCGGAACTAGAGGAAGACAGGTTTATTACAGGATTTAATTAGTAGGTATAGAAGGAACGAGAGAAGGCCTACCATGATAGGCATATCAAGAGGAAAGCATTCAAATAAGGAGATTTGGTGCTGGTATACGACAACAAGTTCATGAAACATCCAGGGAAGTTCAAGACAAATTGGCTTGGGCCTTATGAGGTCACCTATGTTACAGAAGGGGGAGCTGCGTAGTTGAATACCTTGAATGGAGAATGGAAGGAATATTTAATAAATGGGATCCAGTTGAAATTGTACTACGTTAACCAACTGCCTCACATCTCTCAGTAAAAGCATAAGAAGAAGGTTCTAGGTACCAGGTGTAGTGGAAACTGGGTACCAGACACAAAAAATACAGTGTGCACAAGGAAGGGAGGGACAGAGAAGAAAGCACAGGCTGCCCCATGTAGTCTAAAGTTGAAGTGAAACACAAGGTTCAGTCTTGTAGTGTCTTGGGATGAGTCACATGTGAGTGTTGGGGGCATGTTGGCTCTTGGTTATGGAAGAAAGTGAAGAGTAAGGAGGAAATGTGAAGTATGAACTGCGTAAAAACCACATTGATTGAGAATGGGTCGAAGTGGTCAAAGAAGTGGAAACGAAGGAGAAAAGGAAGGAAAATCTAACCGTTGGAAGAGAAGACCAAGGAAGACAGATCAACAAGGAAATATGTATCAAGGACAAATCAACAAGTAGAAGATGACGTCAACGAGTGCTTTGGATCACCTCACATAAAAGAAGGAAAGATAGGCTGGTGAAGCCCTGGAAACGTGGGTCAAGTTGACCTAGGGTTTTTGCATTTAGGGTTTTGACACTTAGACTTTGGTCTAAGGTTGTTTGGGAGTCATTGTAATGTATAAATAAAGATCTATATGAGATAAGAAGGCTTCATCATTGTGGGTTAAGAGAGTGATTATTGTTGTGTGCGAGAGGGGCATTGTGTTGCGAGAGAATTATTGTATTGTAAGATCTTCAGCTGGGCGCGAAGATCAACCTTGCAGTTGGGCATGCAGAGGGGGGAGAGAAGGAGAAAGAGATATGCAACTAAGTGTGCAGATATAATTGTATGTTTTCATATTAATATAACAAGAAACACAGTTCTTTGGACGTAGTCCTAGGGAGAGGGTGAACCACACATATCTTGTTGTCCTCTGTGGTTGATGCTGTGTTATTTACTTTATGTTATTCTGTTATTTCATTATTGTGCTAGATCTGAGATAGAACTGTGCGAAGTAGGCTTAAGTTGGTAAAGAATAACTAGCTATCCGTGTGTTGTTTTGGATCCACTTTGCATTTCCTCTGGTTGTAGACACTTGTGTCCTACAACCCCCTATTGCTACTTTGGGTGAGACTACATCTGCTTCGTAGGTTTTGTCGAAAGGGCCAATAGTTAGGGCTTGTTGGTGCACTGTTAGATTTGAAACCTGGGTCTTCCCCTGTGCCAACAACGAGGTTGCAAAGAATATGAGTGACAGAGGAAGCACTCATTGTGGGCCCCCTTGCTTGGTGGAGAGAAAACCTATTTATCAAATTACTCAGGGAGGAGCAAAGTGGCCTCTATCCCTGACTGTTGCCGAGAAAGAAGGAAGAGTCTCTCTCAATGAATCATGATATAGCTAAGGGGTGGCCACTAGTAAATCCATCCAGGAGTTGTTGTGCATACTATTGGGTGGAAAAGGGAACCCCTCTCAACAATTGCTTCATGATCTAGTTTCTTGATAAGTATTCTTATACTCTGTGTGCTAGAATTGAAATGAGTGGTTGGATGTCTATGTTTATGACTAAAATTTGCATTGTATGATTAATACTAGAAAAGATTATTGTTATTCTATGGACCCATGCATTTGAATGGTTTCTATTTTCCTCTGCTTATAAGTAGCAGGATAACTATTAGACATGGGTCTTCAAATGAATTTAGGAATAAGTTTACATTTTTCTGTGTTGGTTGGAAAATACTTAAGGGAATTTCCCCAAGGATTGATTTTTTAATGTAAGAGTCAGGGAATACTTTACTGAAACTCTTTATTCCTTTTGATTCCTCGAAATTATCTTCGCAGGACACTAAATTCGAGCTCTGTGGAGGGAGGATGCCTCCTTCAAACTATTCGTCTGTGTGACAGAGAGCTCATGACCATGAACCTAACCAAATCATGACTAAGAGTGAAGTGTGCATCCCCATAACTTGTATGGCAATCCATATGACCAGGACCTTGGAACCCTTCACTAGGTCCAAAAAGGAGCTAAGCTATGTTGGCTTCAAAACTCCAGAAGTCCGGAGCTCTGAGATGTTATGACCTACAACATTCAAAACCAACCAAAGGAAACCTGATGGTATGATTACCAGCGAGGTTTACTGACATCTGGAGGCTTTCTTAACTATGACCATGGGATCTATCCCATCATTAAAACTTGATCCACTTCCCATTTGCAAAGTAACGAGAACCATAAATCCGAGGACATTCAAGATCTTCCTTGACTGTTGGATATACACCGTGTTTAGTTTGACGTTGACCACTCTGGGTGAAAAGGAGTTTTAAATGGGTGGAACCCATGAACGTTGAAATAATGAAGTGATGAGGACCATAGATCTGAGGATATTCAGGATCTTTCTTGGCTGTTGGATATATGCTATGGTCAGTCTGACGTTGACCACTCCAGGAGAAAATGAGTGTTAAATGAGTAAAACCCCTTAACCCCGAAGTCACAAAGAGACAAGGGCCATTGATCTAAGGATGTTTTGGGATCTCTCCTGATCATTGGATCTATATCATGGTCAGTCCGATGCTGACCACTCCATGAGTAAAAAATCAAATTACACAACCAAACCCACAAATGCCAAAGTAACGAAGCAATGGAGGTCGTAGATCTATGGATCTACGTGGACCTATCTCGATCATGATATATAAGGGGTATTGGGAGGTTTCTGATAGGAGTTCAAACTTTGGAGCTCTGAGATATTTTGGAGGTAGGAGAGTCTAGAGGCTCCAGGAGGTTGTCTGTACAGAGTGACATGACATGCTGATGTCACCTAGGGCTACATGGACCCATGTTCGACATGCCACATGTCACCTTAATTTGTGAGTTTTACAGATCTTGTATGCCAATTGAAATGTGACACATGTCACTCATTTATGGGGCCACGTGTCATCTCTTCCCCTTACCATGTGTCAACCCCAGGAATATGCTCGCATGGCCTAATAGCTGGTGGAATACTCGAGGCACTAGTAGTTCAGGACTTCGGGGAATTTGGGATGCTAGGATGCTGGGGTTAATTGACTGAAGGCCTAGGCCCACTTGTCCCTACCTCTACGATTAACACGTCACCACATTTAAGTGTGAACCCTTCGAGAATCTAGGAATTTGGAAATCAAGAGTTTGGAGTGGTGTATTGGATAAGTCGAAATGGGATGAAGGCCTAGATTTACTTTCCCTCTTCTATAGGCCGTCAGAAAAACTTGAATGTACTTAATTAAATGAAAGGGACCCTCGTTGAGACTCTGACATTTGAGATATTTGGATTCATAAGCACATGAGGAGGAATTTTGACAAAGTCCAAAGACTTAGGTGTTAATTAATATTAATGTATCCAAGTGCCCTTGGAGATTTGATAAGGAGTGGGATTTCACTGTGCTAATGGTTAATTAACCTAGTAGGCCTATAGGAGCTAGAAAAATGTCAACTCTAGGTTGGAAGAGTCTTCGTATACTATGATTATGCGTAGTGTCAGGTGATAATAAGCCATGTGGGTGCCATGTGGTTGTAAGAGACTCTAGTTAATGAAGGCTTAATTAAATTTGAAGGAACATAACTTGAAATCCAGAACACATATATGGAAAATTTTATAGTCGTTGGAAAACCCTCACCGAACCGAAGACAGTGAGACCCTAGTTAAAGGTATTCAAGGTGATTGAGAAAAGTGAGAATTTGATGCCTCATTCCTTAAAAAGGTACTTAGGGGTCGGGTGTGTTACAAAGTGGTATCAGAGTGGGAAACAACACTTGGCCTGCTTGGGCTCATGAACGAGTCACATAAAAATATTATTAGAGAACTTTTAAGGGGTAACACCCTATATTACCATTAATAAGAATATTTTTTAAACCACTACTGAAGAGAGTAATGAAACTTTCTGATGTTGTTATGTTTTTTGAAAATCTGAAGTGTGTGTTGCTAGTGTTCCAAATAAAGAAGCCGACTTCACCTTACAAATTCTATGTGTTGTTTGTAAACTAGTAGATAATTAACTAAAAAAAAATATTTCATCAACACTTGAGTAGTCAGTGGACAACATGAAAAATACAACGTAAAGGATGGTGACACACCATAAGTTGGGGAAAATCTCCCACAATAGAGAAGACGAATATGATGAGAGGAGGGCGGTGGAAACCCCTCCAGATTTGGCTGAAACCGTAACAAGCCTCATGGAAAAATTACGGAGTTGTAAGGCTGACAATGAAAGAATGATAAAAGAACAGGAAAAACAAACTGAAATTAATGCAATCCTACTACAAAGCCTATCATATATACAAAGGAAGTTGCAACATGGACCAACAACCAATCATGTGTACAAACATCATACTAAGAAAACTCAAATTCCACCTGAGATACAAAAGCATGGTCCTGAAAGTGGCCACACAAGGAGGAGCACCTCAAAGAAGGCCCAACATGGAGCCAAGAGACACTCAATGGAAGAATCCTTTAGTGAATAAACTGACAAATCCAAGAAATCTTCTAGTAGCAAGACTAGTTCACATTCCCAGAGGAGAAGAAAGTATATGAAACATTCCAAGAGCCATGAACCTAAAGAGTTTAAGAAATCCAAACCACCCACTTTCAATGAAAAAATTAAAAAGGGGGAAGAAGCATAATTTTGGCTACTTGACTTGAAGAAGTACTTCAGAGTCCATGACTACTCCGAAAACTTAAAGGCTTGAATAACCATTTTCAACTTGAATGGAAAAGCCTCCATTTGGTGGGAGGACCTTAGGAATGTGGAAGTAATCCATGAGAAGGACTTGTCATGGAAACAATTTGAGAAGTACTTCAGGAAGAAGTATCTTTGGAAAAATACTTTGATGGGAAGACCAAGGAGTTCTATGAAATCAAGCTAGGACAACTCACAATAGATGAATATATCAACAAATTTATTGAGTTGATAAGGTATGTGCCCTACATAAAGGATGAAAAGGTAAATATGCAATGATTTATTAGTGGACTGCCTCAGTATTTTTGGGACATAATTGAATTTGATGATCCAAAGACTTTAGAAGACACTATCCGGAAGGCAAGGTATTGCTATGATAAATTCAAGAATAAGGCAGAAACTCATAAGGACAAAAGAATAAAAGTAATTTGGGATTCAAGAAGAAGGGGTTTAAATTCTCAATATTTAAGAATCATGGGAAAAGTTCTAAGATGAGCCTTCCTACTAAAAGTGTATATCAACAAAATTTTCCATCTTAGAGTGGTAATAAACCCTTTGGAGCAGCCCTAGGTAATACTGATAATACCAAGAGAGAACCCTTGAAATGTTGGCGTTGTGGAGAAGAACATCTACTGAGGGACTACCCACATAGGAAACATGAAAATAAGAGGGTCTACAACATCCTAGAGGCTACCATAGTCAATGATGTGGCTAGGAGCATGCCACAAATTTATGCAGCCTTGGATAATAGACAAGATGACCACCAATCTTCAATGGTGGATATGGAAGGTATGATTTCCAACCATCTAGTTTCCATTTTAATTGACCCTGGTTC
Source organism: Picea mariana (assembly GCA_032191745.1). Taxonomy (NCBI): domain Eukaryota; kingdom Viridiplantae; phylum Streptophyta; class Pinopsida; order Pinales; family Pinaceae; genus Picea; species Picea mariana. The sequence continues at coordinate 112,507 of JASDQU010109623.1, read as the reverse complement.
TAATCTAAGTTATGTTTCCCCTCAAACTATTGAGAAATGTAAATCGTAGCAAGTAAAACATGCTAAATCATGGCTGGTACAACTAGCCACTGGAACCAAAAGAAAAGAAATAGAGGTCATACCAGCATGTTAAATCATTATGAATGGATTACCCACCCAAGAAAACCTAAACATGCTCCCTTTAGGATCCTATGACCTACTGATTGGCATGGACTAGTTGGCTGCCCATAAAATCAAGTTGAATTGTTACAATAAAACTTTGGAGTGTCAAGATGAAGAAGGGAAAAAAATAACCCTACAAGGAATTCAAAAGTCTGTCACAGTGAGACAAATATCAACCTTTCAAGTGAAGAAGTATTGCAAAAAAGGATGTCCTTTGTATGCAATACAAGTGTTGAACTTTGTTGAGAACAATAAACCAATCCTAGAGGACCATCCCATATTAAGAGAGTATAAATATGTGTTTCCAAAATAGGTACAAGGTCTACCTCCAAGAAGGTATATTGACTTTGCAATAGAACTTGTACCAGGAGCGATGCCAGTGTGTAGAGAAACCTATAGAATGAGCACACCAAAGCTAGTTGAGCTCAAACTACAACTAAAGAAGATGTTGGACAAAGGATACATTCAACCTAGTGTGTCTCCATGGGGAGCACCAGCCTTTTTTGTGAAAAAGAAGGATTGCACACTCAGGTTGTGCATAGACTATAGACAACTCAATAATATGACCATTAAGAATAAGTATCCCTTGCAAAGGATCGATGACTTGTTTGACCAATTAAATGGTACTACAATTTTTCTCCAATATTGACTTGAGGTCTGGATACCATCAAGTCTGAATTAAGGATGAATACATACACAAAACAACCTTTAAGACAAGATGTGGGCACTATGAATTTGTGCTAGTGCCATTTGGGCTTACCAATGCACTGACCACTTTTATGTGCTTAATGAATAATGTACTTAGTAAGTTATTGGATAGATTTGTGTTTGTTTTCATTGATGATATCCTAATCTATTCTAAGAGTAGGGAAGAGCATGAAGATAATCTCAAGTTAGTGCTTCAAGTGCTAAGAGAACATCAACTCTATGCTAAGTTTAGTTAGTGTGACTTTTTCCAAAAACAATTCCATTACTTAGGCCTTGTTCTTTCTGAAGAAGGAGTGGTAGTTTATCCTGACAAGATCAAATCCATTATGGATTGGCCTACCCAAAAATATGTATATGATATCAGATCCTTTATTGGCCTAGAAGGATACTATAGAAGGTTCATAAAGGGGTTTTCCAAGATCAGTTGTCCAATAACCTCCCTTCAGAAAAAGGGAGTTAAATTAATTTGGACATTAGAATGTGAGGAGAGATTCCAACAACTAAAATACCTTCTAACCAATTCACCTGTGTTGAAGATTGTAGACCCAAACAAGGACTTCCTTGTGTGTACAGAAGCCTACAAGGAAGGGCTCGGAGGAGTGCTTATGCAAGAAGGACATGTGATTTGCTACAAATCTAGAAAATTGAATGAGCATGAAATCAATTATGTGACCCACGATCTAGAATTGGCTACCATAGTACATGCTTTAAAAATGTGGAGGCATTACCTCCTAGGTAGAATATTTGTGCTTATGACAGACCATAGTCGGTTGAGATATTTGTTTGATGAACCAAAACTCAATTCTAGACAAGCTAGGATGGCTCTCCTTAGTGATTTTGATTTTGAAATCAAACATATCAAAGGAAAAAAAAATAGATTGGTTGATGCCCTTAGTAGAAGTATGAAAGTGATTCACTTGGAAACTATAAGCACCAGACATCAAGGAGAGATTCAAAAGTGCACAAGAAACAAATGCATTTTTCAAGACTATGAAATTATACTTAGATAAAGAGCCCATAGGGATGAAGTATGAGGGCTATCAATTGCTGAATGATGGCCTACTAACTTACAAAGGTAGGTTGTATATTCAAAATTGTGATGACTTGAAGAGGTTCATAATGCATGAAATACACAAAATACCATATACCTATCATCCCGGTTATCATAAAATGGTCACAACCACTAGCAAACTATTTTATTGTCCTGGATTGAAACAAAATTACTATTTAGTACAACCTATCACCTTCAAACTGATGTGAATAAAGAGAGGGTAAACCAAGTGTTAGAGGACATGTTAGGGATGCATGTGATATATTATCCCAAGAATTGGGAAAACTACCTACCACTAGTAGAGTTTGCTTATAACAATGGCTATCAAGAGTCATTGAAGATGAGACATTTTGAGGCCCTCTATGGTAGACAACGCAATATTCCAATCAACTAGAATAAACCAGTATACAAGATTACACTCGGGCCAGATTTTCTAAAGGAAATGGAACTACAAGTATATAAAATAAAATAGAATCTAAAAATAGCTCAGGATAGACAAAAAATCTATGCAGACAGAAAAATGACTCCTAGAGAATTCAAAGAAGGGGATCATGTGTATCTCCAAGTTAGGCCCATAATGTAATATCCCTAGGATGAGCCCCATTTGTATTATGAATTGTAAATGTGTTTTGTAGGCCGGTGAGACGAGAAATTATAAGATGGTAGGCTTATGTGTTAGTAGGCCGGAGAGCCTAGGTGTTAAATGCCAGGAGCCTATTTTGTACATGTAAATATTCATATTATTAATATAAAAACATTGTTGTGTGTAGACCGGCCACAATAAAAGAGAATGGGGGACTAAGATCCACTAGGTTGGGTAAGGAAGAGGGGGCTAAGAGGTTGGAAGGAGGGGTTAATCCTAAGGGCTTAAGTCCAAGAGAATAATAATTTATTTTTATTCAAAAAGCTGTTTAGAAGGATATGTTTTTATCCTAAGTTTCTGGGGAAGGATGAGTGACTTCCCAAGAGAAAGGAATGTGCTTCATGAGCGACAGGTGTCATTTCAGGAACATGTAGACTTAATGGGGAAATTATTGTTGATGGGAGACATGCATGCACTCAGGGAGGCACTCACGCACAAGGAGGAACTCACTCACGGAAAGGGGTTCACGCACATACATTTTTTTCTCTCACTCTTTCATTATCTTCTCTAGGCTAGAACAGTCTGACCCATCTCTCCTCACGAGTTCACTCATGCACTGAGAAAACATGCGTCCATCAAATTCTGCCATTGCTGAACCCATGGCCATTATGCACCTATGTAATTTACTGAGCCGTCCCTTTCCTTACTCGACTTAGCTATTGCAGTTTGAAGAGGTGGGTTACCAAGCCCGTGGTTGAAGAGGTAGGTTGTCAGGCCTGTGAGAAACTCTCTCTCCAGGTGAGAGAGGTTGTTGTGGGTTGAAGAAGTAGGTTTCCAGGCCCATGAGAAACTCTCTCTAGGTGAGAGAGTGTGCCGAGGAAGTGAGTTCTCCTGGAGGGAGTCTCGTAGCTGCTACAAATATCTGAGAATTCTGGTCTAGCTTATTGCTGAAGCCTAAGGTAAGGGAGGTGGAGCAGCTGAATGACTGTGTGACAGTGAAGGTGTATACTCCTGGGGTGGGACAGGCATGTGGGGAATGAGAGGTTGTGAGCAGTGGGCGTAAGTGGCTCCTAGGAGAGACTCATTTCTCTTAAAATGTGTGACTTTCCTATTGACCTTGCCTAGCCTAGGAATCCCTTACTCGGTGGATTTTAGTCCCAGCTCGGGGGTGACCCACTGTTGAGAGTGATGAGTAGTGTGGTCTAAGGCTGGGAGGTTTATGGAAGGTCTGCATGCAGTTGGTGGTTTTACTCCAGTTAAAAGATAAGTATCATTTCCGTGCTTAATTATGTATGTTATGCATGCTTGTGATTCTTGAAATGTTATCATGTGTTCCGTTGCATGTAGGAATTACTGTCAATTCCATTTGAGTCTGTATGGTAGCAGTAACTCTGTGTTATTTGTTTTAAATTCATTAGAAATGGATGTTATACATATATATATATACACACACACATATATATGTATGTTCCTCCGTGGCGTGTCCCAACCTGTTTGTGGTTGGGGACGTTACAAATTGGTATCAAAGCTAGTTGAGCTAAGTGAAGTGTCTGAGTAGTAGCATTGCCCAACCTGATGGTGGTTGGGGACATTACAAATTGGTATCAAAGCCATGGTTTTACCACTAAGCCTAGATGGGCCATGTTAGTGGAAGTTGAATCAAAAGTTTCGGAAAAGAATTGTTGTCGAAATGGAAAAAATTCAAGTTCAGAGCCCATGGTTCCTACCCAGAACATGGAGGGGCCATGAATGAGAAATTCAGAGTAGGAAGTCCAGAGAATTTTGATGTACAAAGTGATATAGGGGAGTTGAAAGAACACTTGGACTTTTTTCAGAACACATGAGGCGTAATAAGTTTAAGAAATGGCCACAAAGAAATAAATCACAAAATTCGTGGTGTTGGGGCCATAGGATCCGTTTGGGAGAAGGGGAATCCTTCACGAACATCAGATCTGGAGAAAGTTCAGGAGGGTTAAACTGGAATCCCTTTGGACTTAATGACTTCGGTGAAGTTAGGTGAAAAAATAAGAGAAGGGACGAAGCCCAAAGCTACGAAGTCCCGGAGGATATCTACACCGTAGATCTGGGGAGAAGCCTTACCATTGGATCAAGCCAAGTTAAAAAGGAGAAAATGTAGTGGTGAAGGGTGAAAGCCCCCGAATCTTTGAATTCTGGAGTTAAAAAAAACCGTCCTTCAAGAGGGACATGTGTCAACAGATTGGCTTGTTCGAGATTTTAGTGTTTGGGAGAATTAGTGTGTGTGGAGGTGAGAACTCCTGAAGCCCGAACCTCCAAAGCCCCAAAGAGCTGAAGTAGTGAGTCATGATGGAGTCATACGGAGGTGACGTGGATATCTCCTATGCCTGCCACATGCCTCCACTTGGAATGTTGACAACTGTACTATGTGGCCCAAAGGGTAAAGAAGTCTGAAAATTCAGAATTCGGGAGACTAGAAGGAAGCAGGCGTAAAATCTTCTGAAGCCCGAAATTCTGGAGTAACGTGGCATGATGATGTCATTGAGAATGATGTAGACCCATGGGATGTTTTCCACATGTTAGTGGGTTTCAGACCCGCCAAAGATTGAAATGTCATTTGGAACGTGACATGTGTCACCTGTCTGAGTGGGCCACGTGTCTGTTTCTAATGTTTCACCACGGGGACCTCCTCTCGAGTATGGGTGGTGAGGCCTTGATGAACACAATGGCACATGAAACCAGTTGTGAAATACAGAGAATTGAGACTATGGAAGAATGTTTCATAAGGGAAAAAAATGAATAACTTTCAAAAGTTTCGTAACACCGAGATGACGAGACGTAATGACGTCACCAAAGGTGACATGGAATTGTTTGAAGATTAATGGTTTGGGGTGTTGGGGGTGTGCGGATGTGAAATCCTCTGAAGTACCGAAGCTCCAAAGCTCCAAAGTCCCAGATCTTAGATGCTTCAAGTTCCATAGTGGGTGTCAGCCGTTGGATGCCGGGTAGTCGTGGACTGTTGATCTACCCTACTTCGCGAGTTCATTAATCGGGAACTCCGAGAGATTTGTTGTGATGTTCTTTGAAAAATTCTGAAGTCAGAGGCCCAAATTATCGAGTAAGTGCTTATCGATATATCAATTGGCCACATCCCATGGTTGCATGGATTGGGGGATAAGAGAAAGGGGCTAGTGCCCATATTTTTTTTTATTACAGAACATAGAAAAGCTTAAAAAGAAAATATCTGCAGGGATTCTGATTGCTCGAGAACCACATAATGAAATCTGAATGTTTTCTTGAATCAGATTGATTTATGAATACTGTGGAATTTGTTAAGGAATGATGGCCTAACAAATTTTGGTTGACTGTACATTGTGTTTGTAGAGTTAACGATTGTTAGAACCGAACCAAATTTCCGCTTAGTGCAGAGAAATGGAGGAGGCACAAAATTCTTCCAGTTCAGAGAATGAAGCTAGAGGAATGGATGTCCATTTGGGAGTTGAAGGATCAAACTCCAATGGGCATGGAGAAGAGATAGATAAGGAGGGAGACATGATGAAAATCATTGAAAGATTGCAGAAAGATGTCCAGAATCACCGAGAAGATAACAGAAGGCTCATGAAAGCCAGGGAACAACAGGGAGAATTCAACATAAAGTTGATACAGAGTCTGGAAAGGATAGAAAAGAAATTGGATAAGGAAAGTGACTCTAGTAAAACAAGAATTCACAGGTCTCCTGATGAGAAGAGGAAATCAAGGAGTGTTGGCAAACACCATCATCACTCCCAAGGGCACTCCAAGAGGAGGGAACACAATAGTTCAAGCCCATCTCCTACCAACAAGCACATGAGATCTGGAGTGGATGAACTGAAGGGTGGAATGAAAAATATTAAGAATCCTACATTTGATGGAGAGCACAAGAAGGAGGAAGATGCTGAGACATGGCTTCTTGGCATGAGAAAATATTTCCAACTGCAGAATTAATCCTCTCATGCAGAAGTAAGAATTGCAATGAATCAACTGAAAGGAAATGAATCCATGTGGTGGGATCAACTTGTGCAGGTGCAACACATTAAAGAGAAAAATGTTACTTGGAAGGAATTCAAGAAGTATTTCGAAAAGAAATACTTGACTAAGAGATACTATGACAAAAAAATGAAAGAGTTATTTGAACTCAAGCTGGGTAACATGACCATTGATGAATATGAACAAAGGTTTTTGGAATTGTTGAAGTATGCCCCTTTCATCAAAGATGAGATTGTCAAAATTCAAAGATATCTGAGTGGACTACCATCTTCCATCAATGACAAGACCGAGTATGATGATCCTAAAACTATGGAAGAAACTATAAGGAGAGAAAAATGATTATATGAGAAACAAAGAGAAAAACCCACTTTCTGGAAGGATTGGGAAGACAAGAAGAAATTCAAGATGGATCAAAGGAAGAAGGGAACTAAGCCAACCTTTTTCAGAAATATCCCTCAAGGAAAATCGGGTTTTAGAGAGCCCAGGAAGGCTGAAGTAGGTGGGAAAATGCCAAGATAGCCACCTATGGAATGTTGGGGTTGTAAAGGAAATCATAGAAACAAAGATTTCCCCCACATAAATAACAAAGTGAGAGTTGTCCACAATGTGGAATAGGAAGAAATAGTGGAGGACATGGGCATAAGTGTACCAAGGATCTATGTAGCCCTGGACAACAAGCAAGCATAATATCAGTCACATATAATTGAAGTGGAAGGTATGATCAACAACCAAACCATTACTATTTTAATTGATTCAAGAGCTAGTCATAGTTATATAGATCCTAGAATGGTGGAAAGTTTGCATTTTCCAAGAAGCAAGTATGGAAAATATTGGTTAGTGCAGTTGGCTATAAGAGACAAGAGAAAGGTTCTTGAGTTGGTTAAGTCTGTTCTGGTGGACATGAATGGACTGAGCACAAGGGATGAATTGAACATCTTACCTTTAGGTTCCTATGACTCTCTAAATGGGATGGATTGGTTGGACCAACACCATGCCATATTAGAATGTCCTAACAAGACATTCACTTGCCTAGATGAGGAAGGAAACCCAAGGAAAGTGCAGGGAATCCCAAGGGAAGTTACTGTCAGAGAAATCTCAACAACGCAACTGAAGAAGTGTTATAGGAAGGGCTACCAAATATTTGCAGCTCATATGGATGAAGAAACTAAGGATAAGGTGCCAAATATTGAAGACCATGTAGTATTACAAGATTTTGAAGACGTATTATAGGAGGTACCCAGACTACCCCCGAAGAGAGATATTGATTTCTCTATAAACCTGATGCCTGAGGTAACTCCAGTGTCAAAAAATCCTTATAGAATGAGTACACCAGAGCTGAAAGAACTGCAATTGCATCTTGAATAACTTTTGAAGAAGGGGTATATATGCCCAAGTGTGTCACCTTGGGGTGCGCCGATCTTGTTCGTGAAAAATAAATATCGGACATTGAGATTATGCATCGATTTCAGACATATGAACAAAGTGACTATTAAGAACAAGTATCCTTTGCCAAGGATCAATGATCTCTTTTATCAGTTGAAGGATGCCAAGATATTTTCAAAAATAGATCTTAGGTCAAGGTACCACCAAGTAAGGATAAAGGATGAAGACATCAACAAGACCACCTTCAGAACAAGGTATGGTCATTATGAATTCATAGTGGTACCATTTGGGTTATCAAATGCGACTGATGTTTTCATGTGCCTAATGAATAGTGTATTAAGAGAATATCTAGACAATTTTGTCATAGTCTTTTTGGATGACATCCTGGTGTATTCCAAGTCAGAGGAAGAGCATGGAAATCATCTGAGGATGGTGTTGCAAGTGATAAGAGAGCACCAAATGTATGAAAACTTGAGCACATGCTCATCATATCGAAAGCAGATCAATTATTTGGGGCATATTGTTTCAAAAGATGGGATAGTCATGGATTCTGAGAAAATAGAATCCATCAGAGAATGGTCAGCGTTGAAGAATGTGACAAAAGTCATATCCTTTATGGGTCTAGACATCTATTACAGAAGGTTCATTAAAGGGTTCTCAATGATATCTCACCCCATCACTTCCTTGCAAAGGAAGGAGAATAAATTTAAATGGATAGAAGAATGTGAGAGAAGCTTCCAGGAATTGAAGCAGTTGTTAACTAGTGCTCCAATCCTAAGGATTTTAGATCCAAATGAATATTTTGTAGTGTGTACAGATGCATGCAAAGAAGGACTATGAGGATTCCTCAACCATAATGGGTTTGTAATATGTTATGAGTTCAGAAAATTGAAAGAGCATGAAAAGAACTATGCAACTCATGATTTGGAGTTGGAGGCCATTGTACACGCTCTAAAGAAATGGAGACATTACCTCATGGGAAAGAGGTTTGAACTGAGGACAGACCACAACGGTTTGAAGTATTTGTTTGATCAACCAACTTTAAATGCTAGGCAGAGTAGATGGTTGGAATTACTTTGTGAGTATGACTTTGATACCAAGCATATCAAAAGAAAGGAGAACAAAGTGGCTGATGCACTCAACAAAAGAGTGCATGAACTACATGCTATGACCATTAGCATGTATCAAATTAATATTAAAGGCATAATTTTGGAAGATGAAAATGAAGATTTGCAGTACATGGAATTGGTGACAAAGCTACATCAAGGTAAGATGCTACATAAAGTGGAAGATTATAAATTGGAAGATGATGGAACACTCCTGTACAAAAACAAAATTTATGTACCTAATTTCCAGGAATTGAGAATAATGATCTTGAAAGAAATGCATAGTGTTCTGTATGTTGGGCACCCTGGATATCAGAAAATAGTGGCAGCAGTCAAGAGCCATTAATTTTGGCCAGGTATGAAGAAGGAAATTGTAGAATACATTGATACATGTATGGAGTGTCAGAAGGTCAAGGCTGAGCATAGGCACCCAACTAGGTTGCTACAACCATTGCCATTCCTGAATGGAAGTGGGAAGTGGTGACAATGGATTTCATGACAGGATTACCCAGAACAAATAAGCAACATGATTCCATCATGGTTGTGGTGGATAATCTTACGAAAGTTGCCCATTTTGTTCCATTGAAGACCACTCACAAGGCATCTAATGTTGCTGATATCTATATGAGGGAAGTAGCACAATTGCACGGTATTTCCAAGACAATTGTGTCTGACAGAGACCCGAAATTTACCTCAAAGTTCTGTAAGGGGTTATTCAAAGGGTTCAAAATGAATATAAACTTCAACACTGCTTATCATCATGATTCTAATGGGAAAACAGAGAGGGTGAACCAAGTGATAGAAGATATGCTAAGGATGTATGTGATGGACAAACCATCTAAATGGGAAGAATACCTACACTTGGTAGATTTTTCCTACAACAATGGGTATCAAGCATCAATGAAGATGAGCCTGTTTGAGGCACTTTATGGTAGAAAGTGCAACACACCAATAAGTGTTGGGTATGTGTTATATTCTTTTCATGTGTGTGTGTGGGCATGTCAGATTCGACAACTGCGTCTGACGATTTTTAGCTGTTTTTTCTATTTTTAGAGGTTTTCTAAATTAATCCTGGATTAAGGGATTAGGGTTTTGGTATATACGGAATACCTAAAAACAATGTATATATTGTATGGTGAATGGTGAAATTCGATATAATGAATGTAAGAGAGGTTTTCTCCAGTTGAGGGTTTCCGGTATAAATCTCTATGTACTATGTGTATGAGTCATTGATTAAATTCTATTTTTCTTAAGAATCTATATGCATTTCTTTACTTCACAGGTTTAAAACTTACATGTGGTATCATAGCTTATTTTTGGCTTCAGGGGGATGCCTTTTTTGTTGAGGGTTTGTCTCAGTCTTGATAGATCAAGTTTATCTTGGGTCTATAATAAACCAACCTAGGTTTAGTGGAAGATTTTTCAGTGGTTACTCGAGTGTAGAAAGAGGAATGGCGAGGTCTTATAGAATAGAAATAGAGAAGTTCAACGATAAAAACTTTGAGCTATGGAAGCTGAAGATGGAGGGCCTTCTTGTAGAGAAAGACCAATGGATCGTTGTGGATCCTGGTACACAACCTACTGGTATGCAGCCTACTGGAATACAGAAAACTGGTACACAAACTACTAGTACACTACCTACTGGTATGTTAAAGGAAGATTGGGAGAAGTTGGAGAAAAGAGCAAGGAGTACTATTCGACTCTGCCTGGAATATTCGATGTTGTTGAATGTCTCGAGAGAATCTACAACCAAGGAACTATGGGATAAGTTAGGGAATTTTTATCAATCAATGTCCCTGGTAAACAAGTTGTTTCTTCGAAAGAAGCTATATCATCTTAGGATGGAAGATGGAGATTCTGTGAAAGAACATCTAAATTCCTTTAATACTCTGGTAAGTCAACTCGTATCTGTTAATATTATGATTGCAGAAGAAGATGAGTGTATTACTTTGATATGTTCTTTGCTAGACTCTTGGGATAATCTGGTTGTAGAAATTGGTAGTACCACTCAATCTATATTGAAGTATGAGGATGTAGTTTCATCCTTGTTATCTAAATATATGAGGCAAAAAAGCATGGATGGTCATAGCACATATGCTTTATTTGTAAGAGGTCGTACCCAAGACAGGAATCCTGGTAAGTCTTCGGGGGGGAGATCTAAATCTACAGGTGATCTAAGTCTCTAGGAAAATATTTGAGAAAATGCTGGAAGTGTGGTAAAACAGGGCATTATAAGAAAGATAGCAAGTCTAAGAAGGTTGATAAACCAAAGGGATCTGATAGTACCTCTTCCACAAAGGAGAAAACCTCCACTGAACAAGGAGGTGATGTTTACCTGGCATCTATAGGTACACATGCAAACTATGATGTATGTTTTATCAACTCAGGTGCATCATACCATATGACTCCACACAGGGAGTGGTTCTTTGAATATGAAAAATACGATGGTGGTGATGTATTCCTAGGAGATGACTCGACAACCAAAATCATGGGACATGGAAGGGTTAAGTTTCTACTAAAATATGGAAGGATTAGAACTCTCCCTGGGGTTCTGCACATTCCAAAACTATCCTAGAGCCTAATATCTATAAGCAAGTTGGATGATGCAGGAGTGGATACTGTATTGGGAAAGGGAACTTGCAATATGGCACAAGGGGAAATGATGTTGATGAGGGGAGTTCAGTGTGGAACTCTGTACAAGTTGTTCGGAAACACTTATACTAATGGGTGTAACAATTCTGTTTTCCCTGAGCAGAGAGATGAAGGAGAAATGACCAATACTGTCCTTGAAAAGAAGACCATGTTGTGGCATCAAAGACTGGGGCATATTGGAGAAAAGGGCCTTCGAACACTACACGATAAAGGTATGGTTAAAGGTATCTCTAATTTCACTTTGGATTTTGATTTCTGTGAACATTTCATATACAGTAAACATACTCGAGTAAGATTCCCATTTGGTGCTACAAGAGCATAGGGGATCTTAGAGTTGATACACAGTGATGTGTTTGGACCTGTTCCTGTTCCATCCCTAGGTAAATATGTGTATTATGTTTCATTCATAGATGATTTCTCAAGGAACACATGGATTTATTTTCTTAGAAAGANGATTTCTTTCTAAGAAAGAAATCTGAGGTATTTGATAAATTTAAAGAGTTTAAGGCTCTGGTAGAAAATCAGACAAAGAAGAAAATAAAGGTATTGAGAACAGATAATGGTGGAGAATTCTGCGGAAATGAATTCGAAAAATTCTGTAAGAAATGTGGTATAGTAAGACAGAAGACTACTCCATACACTCCTCAGCAGAATGGAGTTGTAGAAAGGATGAATAAGACACTGATGGAAAAAGCAAGGAGCATGCTCAACAGGGCCGAGTTAGGACATGAATTCTGGGTAGAGGCAGTGGGTACAACATGTTACCTGGTAAATCGATCACCTTCATCAGCGTTGGATGATAAAAATCCACATGAGGTATGGTTTGGAAAGAAACCCTCTCTTCAACATCTTAGAGTGTTTGGTTGTGATGCTTATGTACATGTTCCAAAGGAAAATAGGAGTAATATGGATAAAAAGGCTGAAAAGTGTATATTTATTGGTTATAAAGATGGTGTGAAAGGTTATAAGCTTTGGAACCTAGAAACCAAGAAGACTGTTTGTAGTCGAGATGTTGTTTTCAGAGAGGTAAAAGATGTGTCCAAACAAGAATTCCTACCAACGCAAGACGAACTTCAGAAAATAGAGCTTGAGTTGGATGATGCAAAATCTGAATCATCTAAAGAAGAGGAAGCAAAAGAAGAATAAGAACCTCATATCCCAGTATTGAGGAGATCAATGAGAGATAAAAGGTAACCAGAAAGGTATAGTCCACCTAATTTCCATTCCAATTTTGCTTTATCTATTACCGATGATGATCCCATAACTTTTAGGGAAGCAATGAATTCAAAGGATAGTAAACTCTGGAAGAAGGCCATGGTTGAAGAAATGGATGCCTTGGATAAGAATGAGGCATGGGATATCATTGAGTTGCCAGCTGGAAGAAAATATGTTGGTATCAAATGGTTGTTTAAGAAGAAGTTTAATGCACAAGGTAAAGTGGAGAAATACAAAGCTCAGTTAGTAGCAAAAGGTTATTCCCAGGTAGAGGGAGTTGACTTTGGTGAGATTTTTTCTCCTGTTGCTAGATTAACTTCTATTAGATTTATTTAATCTATTGTTGCTTCTTTTGATCTTGAAGTGGAATAGATGGATGTGAAGACAACATTCCTACATGGGGATATGGAAGAAAAAACCTACATGAAGCAACTAGAAGGCTTTTTAGTGAAGGGAAAGAAAGAGTTGGTCTGTAAGCTAAATAAGTCATTATATGGTTTGAAGAAATCACCTAGGATGTGGTACCATAAGCTTGACACATACATCCTTGGATTGGGATTTGTGAGAAGCAGGGACGATCATTGTGTATATTCCAAGTAGGTCGGTAATCACTTCATTTATGTAGTGTTGTATGTTGATGACATGTTGTTGGTATGAAATAACATGGATGTTATCAAGGAGGTGAAATCACAACTATCCACCAAATTTGACATGAAGGATCTCGGTGCCGCTAAATTCATTATGGGAATGGAGATTAAAAGAGATCGTGCAAACTTGAAACTCTGGTTGAATCAGAGAAAATATGTTGAGACGATATTGCATAGGTTTAATATCCATGGAAGTAAACTGGTCAAGGTTCCTATTCCTATAGGTGTAAATTTATCTGCAGATCAGTGTCCCAAGACATAGGAAGAAGAATAGGACATGTCCCATGTTTCGTATGTGAGTGAAGTTGGCATTTTAATATATGCAATGATCTGTACTAGACCAGACATTGCACATGCAGTGGGAGTTTTGAGTAGGTATATGTCAAAACCAAGGAAGGAGCATTGGACAACAGTAAAGAGGGTCTTCAGGTATTTGCGTGGCACTACCAATTGTGGATTGTGCTACCAAGGAAGAACATGATTAGACAAAGTGGTGGACTTACATGGCTTTGTTGATGCAGACTGGGCTGGAGATCTGGATCGTAGAAGATCTACAAGTGGGTATGTGTTTAACCTATTTGGAGGAGCAATTAGTTGGATGAGAAAAAGACAGGCTGTAGTGGAACTTTCAACTACAGAAGTTGAATACATGGCAGCTACACATGCAAGCAAGGAAGTAGTATGGTTACAGAGATTGTGTTTAGGTATTGGGTTGGTACAACAAGTAGTGAGATTAGATTGTGACAATCAGAGTGCAATCTTCCTGGAAAAGAACACAACTTATCATTCGAAGACAAAGCATATTGATGTTCAGTATCACTTTGTGAGAGACATGGTTGATACCTTGAAGAATGTTGCAGATTCATTGAAAAAGTCTGTGAGTATAGAAAAGTTCTCCTGGTGTAGAGTAACAATGGGCATTGTTGCCCTAGATTGTTGACTATATAATCCTGTGGACCCCTGGATGCAAAGAAAAAAAAAGTGGGAGAATGTTGGGTATGTGTTATATTCTTTTCATGTGTCTGTGTGGGCATGTTAGATTCGATAACTGCGTCTGGCAATTTTTTAGCGGCTTTTGCTATTTTTTGTGTATTTTTCTATTTTTAGCAGTTTTCTAAATTAATCCCGGATTAAGGGATTAGGGTTTTGGTATCTACAAAATACCTAAAAACATTGTATATATTGTATGGTGAATGGTGAAATTTGATATAATGAATATAAGAGAGTTTTTCCCCGATTGAGGGTTTTCGGTATAAATCTCTTTGTACTATGTGTATGAGCCATTGATTAAATTCTGTTTTTCTCAAGAATCTATATGAATTGCTTTAATTCACAGGTTTAAAACTTACATGTGGTATCAGAGCTTATTTTTGGCTTCAAAGGGATGCATTTTTTGTTGAGGGTTTGGCTTGGTCTTGATAGATCAAGTTTATCTTGGGTTTGTGATAAATCTGGGTTTAGTGGGAGCTTTTAACAATTGTGTCTGACAGAGACCCAAAATTTACCTCAAAGTTATAGAAGGGGTTATTCAAAGGGTTCACAATGAATCTGAACTTCAGCACTGCTTATCATCCTAAGTCTAATGGGCAGACAAATAGGGTGAACCAAGTGATAGAAGATATGCTAAAGATGTATGTGATGGACAAACCATCTAAATGGGAAGACTACCTACACTTGGTGGAATTTTCCTACAACAATGGGTATCAAGCATCACTGAAGATGATCCCTTTTGAAGAACTTTATGGCAGAAAGCGCAACACACCAATAAGTTGGGACAACCCAACTGATAGGACAGTGGTTGGGCCAGAGTTTCTCAAGGAAATGGAAGAGAAAATGTTGAAGATTAAGCAGAATTTGAAGGTTGCCAAAGATAGGAAAAACGTTATGCTAATAAGAACAAGACCCATAGGGAGTTTAAATTGGGTGATCATGTTTTCTTGAAATTGAAAGCCAACAAAAGTTCCCTAAAGCTGGGAAATTGTTCCAAGTTGGCAGCCAGATATTGTGGGCCATTTGAAATCCCAGAAAGGATTGGACCAGTTGCATATATGCTTGCATTGCCTACATCCATGACTGTACATAATGTGTTTCATGTTTCATTGCTTAAGAAATATATACCTGATGCTAATCATGTTATTGATTGGAATGTGATTCAGGTGGAGCAAGAAGGCATCTTGCAAGTGCATCTGGTGCACATATTGGACCAGAAGATAAAACATCTCCAAAATCGAGCCATATGGATTGTAAAGGTCCAGTGGACCTGGTACAGTCCTGAGGATGTGACATAGGAGTATGAGGATGCTATGCAGGATGAATACCCACATCTTTTTGAATATTTTGAAAATCTTGCTGATGCTGTGTAAATAAGTTGCACTGAGGACATTGCAAAAATAAGGGGAGGAAATTGTGATATCCCTAGGATGAGCCCCAGTTGTATTATGAATTGTAAACATGTTTTGTAGGCTGGTGAGCCAAGTAATTATAAGTTGGTAGGATTATGTGTTAGTAGGTCGAAGAGCCTAGGTGTTAAAGGCCAGGATCCTGTTTTGTACATGTAAATATTCATATTATTAATATAAAAACATAGTTGCGTGTAGAATGACCACGATAAAAGAGAATGGGGGACTAAGCTACACTAGGCTAGATAAGGGAGAGGGGGTTGAGAGGTTGGAAAAAGGGGTTATGCCTAAGGGCTTAAGTCCAAGATAATAATAATTTATTATTATTTCAAAAGCTGTTTAGAAGGATATGTTTTTATCTTAAGTTCCTAGGGAAGGAAGGGTGACTTCCCAAGGGAAAGGAATGTGCTTCATGAGTGACAGGTGTCGGCTCAGGCACATGCATACTTAAGGGGGGAATTCTTTCTATTGGGGGACATGCAGGCACTCACACATAGGGAGGAACTCACTCATGGAAAGGGGTTCACGCACAAACAATTTTTCTCTCATGCTCTCATCATCTTCACTAGGCTAGACTAGTCTGCCCCATCTCTCCTCACGAGTTCACTCATGCATTGAGAAAGCATGCAGCCATCCAATTCCTCCATTGCTGAACCCATGGCCATTGTGCACCTCTGTAATTTACTGATCCATCCCTTTCCTTACACGATTTAGCTATTGTGGTGTGAAGAGGTGGGTTTCCAAGCCTGTGGTTGAAGAGGTAGGTTTTCAAGCCTGTGAGCAACTCTCTCTCCAGGTGAGAGAGGTTGTTGTGGGTTGAAGAAGTAGGTTGTCATGCCTATGAGAAACTCTCTCCAGGTGAGAGAGTGTGCTGGGGAAGTGAGTTCTCCTAGAGGGAGTCCCATAGCTGCTACAGAGCTCTGATAATTCTGGTCTGACCTGTTACTGAAGCCCAAGGTAAGGGAGGTGGAGCAACCGATGGACTGTGTGACAGTGAAGGCGTATACTCCTGGGGTGGGACAAGCATGTGGGGAATGAGAGTCTGTGAGAAGTGGGCATAAGTGGCTCCTGGGAGAGAATCCTTCCTCTTAAACTGCGTGACTTTCCTATTGACCTTGCCTAGCCTAAGAATCCCTTTCCTGATGGAGTTTAGTCCCAGCTCGAGGGTGACCCACTATTGAGAGTGATGAGTAGTGTGGTCTAAGGCTGGGAGGTTCATGGAAGGTCTACACACAGTTGGTGGTTTTACTCCAATTAAAATATAAGTATCATTTCCGTGCTTAATTATGTATTTTATGCATGTCTGTGATTCTTAAAATGTTATCATGTGTTCTGTTGGATGTAGGAATTACTGTCAATTCCATTTGAGTCTGTATGGTAGCAGTAAATATGTGTTATTT
>JASDQU010109623.1:55145-72547 GCA_032191745.1 Picea mariana | reverse complement strand
ACATTGTTTTAAGTTTGTACAGGTTCACCCTAACCCAATGAAAAAAAGAGTATAAGTGCCACATCAAAGAAGAATTAGAACATTTTATGTTGAGCACTCAAAAGGTTTGATGACCATGGCAGTGGTTGGGAGATTTTATAGGCAAGATTGTTAAAGGTGTCTCTTTGAAACTGTGTTTGGGTGAGAATTAGAAGCCTATGTTGTGGTACTTGTCATCCTTTCATGTTCTTGTATGTGGTTGGGTATGTTTTCTCGTGCAATCTAAAGCATATGCAACCCTTTTGTTGGAAAATGACTAGTTATGGGGCCCATCAGGTTTATGTATCAAGAGGTGGATGCTGGGATTTGACCCACAAAGGGAGCCTACATTCATTCAAAAGATATGGGTATTGCTGCCTAGTTTACCCATTGAGCTTTGGAATAGCAAGATATTGGAGGGCATAGGAAATACCATTGGTTTATTTGTTTCTTTTGAGGATCGATGTATGGAGAAGGAATATCGCATGGTTGGGCTTATTTTGGTCGAATTAGACCTTATAGAAGGTCTATTATAAAAATTGGATATGGACACAAAATGGAGAAACTAGAAATTCCAACAAAAATTAGAGTGTTGGAGACTCTTTTTTTGTTGTGTGTTTTGTCATGAAGTTGGGTGTCTGAAGAATGATTCTCATCAGGTCATACGAGGTCATCCCTAGTAGGAGGGGATCCAAATGAAATAAAATTTAATTAATAGAAACAACTTTAAGTTATTTTTAGGCTGGTCCTAACCTAAAGTCACAATTAAACATTGTTTTGAGTTTGTACAGGTTCGCCCTAACCCAATGAAAAAAAGAGTATAAGTTCCACATCAAAGAAGAATTAGAACATTTTATGTTGAGCACTCAAAAGGTTTGATGACCATGGTAGTGGTTGGGAGATTGTATAGGCAATATTGTTAATGGTGTCTCTTTGAAATTGTGGTTGGGTGAGCATTAGAAGCCTATGTTGGGGTACTTGTCATCCTTTCATCTTCGTGTATGTGGTTGGGTATGTTTTCTCGTGCAATCTAAAGCATATACAACCCTTTTGTTGGCGAATGACTAGTTATGGGGCCCATCAAGTTTATGTCTCAAGAGGTGGATGTTGGGTTTTGACCCACAAAGAGAACCTACATTCATTCAAAAGATATGGGTATTGTTGTCTAGTTTACCCATTGAGATTTGGAATAGCAAGATATTGGAGGGCATAGGAAATACCATTGGTTGATTTGTTGCTTTGGAGGATCGATGTATGGAGAAGGAAGATCACATGGTTGGGCGTATTTTGGTTGAATTAGACCTTATAGAAGGTCTATTATAAAAATTGGATGTGGATACAAAATGGAGAAATTGGAAATTCCAACAAAAATTAGAGTGTTGGAGACTCTTTTTTTGTTGTGTGTTTTGTCATTAAGTTGGGTGTCTGAAGAATGATTCTCATCAGGTCATATGAGGTCATCCCTAGTAGGAGGGGATCCAAATGAAATAAAATTTAATTAATAGAAAAAAATTTAAGTTATTTTTAGGTTGGTCCTAACCTAAAGTCACAATTAAACATTGTTTTAAGTTTGTATAGGTTCACCCTAATCCAATGAAAAAAAGAGTATAAGTGCCACATTAAAGAAGAATTAGAACATTTTGTGTTGAGCACTCAAAAGGTTTCATGACCATGGCAGTGGTTGGGAGATTTTATAGGCAAGATTGTTAAAGGTGTCTCTTTGAAACTGTGGTTGGGTGAGCATTAGAATCCTATGTTGGGGTACTTGTCATCCTTTCATCCTATTATATGTGGTTGGGTATGTTTTCTCGTGCAATCTAAAGCATATGCAACCCTTTTGTTTGAAAATGACTAGTTATGGGGCCCATTAGTTTTATGTCTCAAGAGGTGGATGTTGGGATTTGACCCACAAAGGGAACCTACATTCATTCAAAAGATATGGGTATTGTTGCCTCATTTACCCATTGAGCTTTGGAATAGCAAGATGTTGGAGGGCATAGGAAATACCATTGGTTTATTTGTTTCTTTGGAGGATTGATGTATGGAGAAGGAAGACCGCATGGTTGGGTGTATTTTGGTCGAATTAGACCTTATAGAAGGTCTATTATAAAAATTGGATATGGATCCAGAATAGAGAAATTGGAAATTCCAACAAAAATTAGAGTGTTGGAAACTCTTTTTTTGTTGTGTGTTTTGTCATGAAGTTGGGTGTCTGAAGAATGATTCTCATCAGGTCATATGAGGTCATCCCTAGTAGGATGGGATCGAAATGAAAGAAAATTTAATTAATATAAACAACTTTAAGTTATTTTTAGGTTGGTCATAACCTAAAGTCACAATTAAACATTGTTTTAAGTTTCTACAGGTTCACCCTAACCCAATGAAAAAAAGAATATAAGTGCCACATCAAAGAAGAATGAGAACATTTTATGTTGAGCACTCAAAAGGTTTGATGACCATGGCAGTGGTTGGGAGATTTTATAAGCAAGATTGTTAAAGGTGTCTCTTTGAAACTATGGTTGGGTGAGCATTAGAAGCCTATGTTGTGGTACTTTTCTTCCTTTCATCTTCTTGTATGTGTATGGGTATGTTTTCTCATGCAATCTAAAGAATATGCAACCCTTTTGTTGGAAAATGACTAGTTATGGGGCCCATCAGGTTTATGTCTCAAGAGGTGGATGTTGGGATTTGACCCGCAAAGGGAACCTACATTCGTTCAAAAGATATGGGTATTGTTGCTTGGTTTACCCATTGAGCTTTGGAATAGCAAGATATTGGAGGGCATAGAAAATACCATTGGTTGATTTGTTTCTTTGGAGGATCGATGTATGGAGAAGAAAGATCGCATGGTTGGGCGTATTTTGGTTGAATTAGACCTTGTAAAAGGTCTATTATAAAAATTGGATATGGATACAGAATGGAGAAATTGGAAATTCTAACAAAAATTAGAGTGTTGGAGACTCTTTTTTTGTTGTGTGTTTTGTCATGAAGTTGGGTGTCTGAAGAATGATTCTCATCAGGTCATATGAGTTCATCCCTAGTAGGAGGGGATTGAAATGAAAGAAAATTTAATTAATAGAAACAACTTTAAGTTATTTTTAGGTTGGTCCTAACCTAAAGTCACAATTAAACATTGTTTTAAGTTTGTACAGGTTCACCATAACCCAATGAAAAAAAGAGTATAAGTGCCACATCAAAGAAGAATTAGAACATTTTATGTTGAGCACTCAAAAGGTTTGATGACCATGGTAGTGGTTGGGAGATTTTATAAGCAAGATTGTTAAAGGTGTCTCTTTGAAACTGTGGTTGGGTGAGCACTAGAATCCTATGTCGGGGTACTTGTCATCCTTTCATATTCTTGTATGTGGTTGGGTATGTTTTCTCGTGCAATCTAAAGCATATGCAATCCTTTTGTTGGAAAATGAGTAGTTAAGGGTCCCATTAGGTTTATGTCTCAAGAGGTGGATGTTGCGCTTTGACCCACAAAGGGAACCTACATTCATTCAAAAGATATGGGTATTGTTGCCTGGTTTACTCATTGAGCTTTGGAATAGAAAGATATTGGAGGGCATAGGAAACACCATTGGTTGATTTGTTGCTTCGGAGGATCGATATATGGAGAAGGAATATCGAATGGCTGGGCGTATTTTGGTCTAATTAGACCTTATAGAAGGTCTATTATAAAAATTGGATATGGATACAGAATGGAGAAACTGGAAATTCTAACAAAAATTAGAGTGTTGGAGACTCTTTTTTTGTTATGTGTTTTGTCATGAAGTTGGGTGTCTGAAGAATAATCCTCATCAGCCGGCATCTAGAAAGGATTCTACACAACCTGACACATTAACTCCAACAACATCTCTAGATAACAGAGGTATGTATATCTCATACATGTTCTTGCACCGTCATAATGTTCCTAGTGGCTTCTTGGTTCCAATCGGTTATGAGGTTATTACTAAACATATGGACTTAACAAGTGATGGTCCTCATTCAATGTTTGAGTCCCTAATTGGA
Source organism: Picea mariana (assembly GCA_032191745.1). Taxonomy (NCBI): domain Eukaryota; kingdom Viridiplantae; phylum Streptophyta; class Pinopsida; order Pinales; family Pinaceae; genus Picea; species Picea mariana. The sequence continues at coordinate 68,515 of JASDQU010109623.1, read as the reverse complement.
TAAAAAAGGGTTGAGGGAAGTTCTGGCTCAAAAGAGTTATTATAGGAGCTGGGGGAGATCATTTAGAATAAGATTGTTCTGGGGGAATGTAATGTACCCTCTGTATATATGAGATTTTATTCTAATGATACTAAGTTGGTCCATGTCCAAACGAATAATGTTTTGGTCAAAGAGACTAAGTCACAATCCCTTCTACCCACAAATGACCCTAAGAAGAAGTCTAAATTTTTTCCCCTAAAGTGCTTATGTTTGTTAAGATCATTAAAATAATTCGAGATGGAGCCAAGAGGGTTGGTGGGGGGACTAGCCATGGAAAATAAAATGCCTTCTACTATTGAAAGGAAATCAGATATATCATGGGCTAAGTTTCAAGCAAGGAAAGAAGTAAGAGAGGGTAAACAAATCACCATCAATGGGGTCTTTAGAGCAGGGAAGACCTAAAAAGTGGTTACAAAATTATCATTATTTCACTAAATTACAGAGGGGTTGAGGGTGCCCATAAACATTTATCCCTCAAATGAATGTTCTCAATTTACCAACCTAATGTTATGATGCTACAATACATTTACCAACCTAATGAAGAGCTTTGTGTTCATTTAAAACTGTAAAATTCCCACTCAATTATTTTTGGTATTTTTCTTGGTTTTACTATGTTGGCCTTTCGTCAAACAATTTTCCACTGAAATGTTTATAGAGGTTGTTATGAATTTACTCATTGTTGTAGAAATTTTATATGAATTCCTAAGTGTGGACTTTTGACAAACACTTGGACTGTAGGATATTTCACATTGTTTGATTGCCCAATTTGCAGTTATGGTATTTTAGATGGATTCTTGAACTGTTTTAGATGGTTTTCATAGATTTCATGTAATCCCTCTGATAACATTGTGACTAGGAAAACCCTAGGAACAAAAGTTCAAATTCAAATATGCCCTAACTCAAATCTGCAGAATATCTAATTCAAACATGGTGCCCTAGATCGAATATATAGAATATATCATTCAAATGATGATGCATGTGTGCCCTAGACTTTTCAGAATGAAAATTTTGAAAAGGACAGTGTGAGGAAAATTTACTAGAATGGAAGTCATTGTTGGTCTAATTCGCTTCTTTGTCACTCTTTGTCTCTGTGGCTCCTTGTTGGGGTCACCACATCTCTTGTTGGGGGTCTCTATCTACCGTTATGGATTAGGATGAATGCAAATGGGATGAATGGGGTCGACTAAGTTCAGGGATCAATTCATGTGAATGGGTTCAGCCAAGTTTGAATGGGATGAGTTAGGGAAAATGGGGTTAGGGGTCGGGTTCTGTTTGACTGTGCAATGCGAATGGGGTTAGGCCATTCGATTTTTGTTCACTATGCAATGTGAATGGGGTTAGGGCATCAGTAGGGTTATGTTTTCACTGTGTGCATTGCGAATGGTGTTAGGGCACGGTCGGGTTCTGTTTGTAACATATATAACATATATGTTACATATATATGTTATATATGTAACATATGTAACATATATAACATATATATGTTATGTATGTAACATATATAACATATATATGTTATATATGTTACATATATAACATATATATGTTTACAATATTTTAACTTTATAAATAATTTTTATATTATATGTCATATTTTATACAATATGTTATATGTTATATGAATATATTATATAATATATAGTTTTTGTTCATGATATCAACATGTTCCTCTGGTGGAGATCTTGGTGGTAGTAGCAAATATTCAAATGAGAACTTTGAAGAGTGAAGTGGGAAAATGTTCCATGTGAACATCACTTGGACATAGTCGGTTAGTCAATCCTAAGAGATGGGGAATCCTTGTATCAAGGGTGCACTCTACATGAACATCGAAAGAGAATTGGGTTAATATTCCCGAACTGGGACATGGTGGTGGACGACAATGTTAGGAAATCTGGAGATGTCATCGGGGGCCTGGGAAGAGTTATCTTTTCTTTTTAACAACTTTCCCACCCTGAAATCAATTCAATCGGAGATAGGGTCCAAAATATGGAAGAGCACCACACATCTTGTGGTGTTTGGTGCCCACTCAGTGGCCATTGAAAAAATGGATAACCGAGTACCATCCATGCCCGATTGTACTCATATCTGCCTGCTTGGATTTTTCAATGTCCACTAGGTTAGCGATCTTGATGAGATAATGTCTACCTTGGGATACTTGTTTTCTCTTGGATATGGACCAATTTGTTTGTGTTCTAAGAAGAAACAAATTGTTATTCTCTTCTCCACTAACGACAACTATGCTAGTGAAGTTCATGTTGGGAAGAATCTTCCCTGGATACAGATGATGCTTGATCAACTTGTTCTTCCTCTGCAAACTCATTCCACCTTTATGACAATAAAAGTACCATTGAGCTTTTTGATAATCCAATGAATCATCAGAAGACAAAACACATGGATATTTGGATGCACTAAATTTGGAAACCTCACGCTCAAGGACATCTTGTGCGAATCTTTGTTCCTTTAGTAGATCAACAAGTAGATATCTTCACCAAATCTCTTATAGATCCCGCCTAAACCCCTGTAACTATAATTTTTAATAATATTACGTACAACCACTATTATCGAGTAACCATCTAACCCCTAAGAACCTATGGCCATTAAACCTTATAATCACTATAATTTATTTCCCCAAATGCATTTGACTCATAACCACTACAATTTTTAGAATCCCAAACCCCTAAAACCTTGAAAATTTAACCCTAATATTTAACCATTATAACCCCAAACATGTACATTAACTATTACATCTATCCATTATTATTACTACTCTATCACCAATGTTAACCCTAATCACTTATAACCTCTATAATTTCTAACTTATAAACCCCAAATAGCTAAATCCTAACTTATTAACCCTAAGCACCTAATACCTGTATCTCACAAACATTAATCCTTATAATACTCAAACCATATAACCACTTTACTCCATAAAACTATAACCCTTATCATCCCTAACACCTAACCCTTAATTCTCTCCATACCTAACCCCTATAAACATTAACCCCTAATCCCTATAAAGCACAATTCTAAACCAATGTAACCTTTATCTAACTTGTAACTTCTAATGAGCTTAACTACCATAACCCATAATACAAAATTTCAACATGAAGAGAATTGAAACAACATCAAAGCCTACCATAACATGGCCCTACAATATCAAGAATACAAAGGTCATGGCTATGTCAATTGACATAGGTGAAAAGGAAGATGTGTTTAGTGACACCAAAATAACAGGGAAAAAAATTATTATTCTTGATATGATAAGTAGTCTTTATTTTCTGTACATTATCATTCTTATGAGAACTAACTCCTTTTGAGACTACCACCTCTGTTTTACAAGGAGAAACTTGTTGAGAGCACCAACTTTCTGATTTCTCTAGCACCTACTAGAAGGAAGCACCAACTCCCTTAGTGTTCCAGCACCAACTGGATGGAAGCACCAACTTCCAGTCACACAGGCACCAACCTGTATAACATAGAACAATAGTTTTCCCTTGCACCACCCTACCACCCTGATTTTTTTTGGTTGCAACTAGATGAAAGATTCAACTCCCTGTGTTCAAAAACCCACTTGAAACTTTGAGGACAATAGTCCTCTCTAGAACCTCCCTACCACCCTTAAATATAAATATTTTCTTACTAAAATTTATTACAGTGATACAATGTTCATCAATGTCTTACCAGTCTAATCATTGTTCTGCTACACTTCTCTTCTCTATCTGCATCAGTGTCCTCCTGCTCACTCAATTTCTCTTTTTGTTCTTCTGCATTTTATCTTTGTGTGCCATGTCCATTATATGCGCTATGTCTCCGCATTCTCTTCACTATGCCAATATTATGCCCTTTAGGTTGTTCACTACATCTCATTGTTGGCACAGGGGAAGACCCAGGGTTCAACACTACAACATCACACCAATGAAACCCTAACTATCGGCCCTTTCGACAACACCTGCGAAGTAGATGAAGTATCACCTGAGGTAGAGGCAGGGGTGATTGCAGGACTCAAGTGTCTGCAACCTTAGCTGGGACACAGATCTATAATTCTAAGACTTAAAAAAGCACTTAGTAGTTAACATTCATCAATATCCAGTTCTTAGTTTATAGCATAGTTAAAACTTAATTACAGAGCATTGCAGTATTCAACCAGATCTAGCAGATTCAAGCACTGAGCACATGTATATCAGTCATATCTAGCATTCATCCATAATATTAATCACTAAGCATCAAAAGATCATTCATCTATATTAAATAACTAAGCACATTAACATATCAACACATCACAAAAATCATAGCAACACAACATGTACGTGGTTCACCCCCACCTTGGGGCTACGTCCACAAAATCTTTTTCTTTGTTATTATTTTTGAGTAAGATTCTTACAGGCACATAGCATCCAAGTTCTACTCTACAGAAGATAGGAGATCTATGCGCACTCTTCTAGATACTCCTTCTTCTCGCTAGGGTATTGCACCAAGACTTCACACAGTCTCTTACAGTTACTTGCACTAGCCTTGCAAGCCTCACACAGTATGCACAAATAATTTACAACTCTTGATCACACAGATCCAAGTCCATCACTTAGCCATTCCTTTTAGTGCTTAGCACACTCGCCTCTTCTTACATCACCTAGCTATCTATTTATACATACAAAATAGGCCTAAGCATGGGTAAACCCATGGGCTGGCATCCCATACCCATTACATAATCCCAAATCCCAAAAAGGGCCTTAAAAGGGGTCGATATCCCATGATCTCTTCTCTGTCTTGCGATCCTCCTTCGACAGCCTATCAAAGTCCCAAAATAGGTCAAACATGACCAAGGCTCCTTAAAACTTGGTTAAGGGCCAACAGTCCCCCAACAGTCACCTATGACTCGTCCCGAGTCACTCTGATCTAACTAGCTCTTCTTCAAAATCCTTGATCTTGGCTTGAGCTGCTTCAACTTGTTGTTGTTCCACGACCTCATGTTCAATGAAATCTTGTATGACTGCTTCATTGACAGCTCCTTCTAGGCATTGTTCAACTATAATGATGACTTTCTCTAGTTTCGCTCCTCGAACTTTGATCTTTGTGAATAGTTGGTAATAATTATCCTATACCGGTTGGAGCCTCTGAGTCACATCCATGAATTTTCTCTAGATAGCGTGGATTTGCTGTTGTGTAGTGTGCTTCTTCTGGGATAGCTTCATTCTTTCCACAGATGACAGGGGATTCAACTGCGCCTGTATTGTCTCTGCTTGATACTTTGCCTCTTGGAGCTATGACTCCAGTGCCTTCAGTTCTAGATTCTCAGTGAGTTTTTCATAGGTTTGGGCATTGTGATCAGTGAAATTCTTACATTCCATGTCAAGGGCCTTTATTCTCTCAACTGCACCTCGAGCAGCTGATTCTCTTTGGTCTCTCATATCTTGTAGGATGTTGGGCACTATGTGGAGCTCTAAGTCTACTATTTATTTATGTAGTTTTTGGATAGCTTCTGCAAGTTGTTCTACCTAATGCGTGACTCGGTCTTCTTCTTGTGGCTCTAAGCTTGTCATAGAGGTAAGTGTTCTGTTTATTGCTTCCTTCACTTCCAATTGCTCTGCGAGCAACTGTTTTTTTTCTTGTTGCATCTCGACTTTCTCTTCTTCAAACTTTGCCTAGAGAGAAATCTTCTCTTACTCTGAAACTCTATGTTGTTCTACGAGCATGCCTTGCACTTGCTTCAAGGCATGGGTGGATTTTTTTTTTCTTCTTGATCACGTCAAAGGAAAGATTTGACTGTATCAACTAGTCGATGGAGTTGAGTTGGCGCATCTCCCAACTCTGGTTCTTCTGATGGTAGGGGCATAGTGGAGGCTACACAACTGTACTAAAGGCATTGTTGTACCCTTCATATTTCGACCTAAATTCTACCTTACATTTCCTCCCTGGATTTTTGTTTCTCTGTGATTTCCAGTGAAGCATCGTTTAGAGCTGTGATGATGATGTCAAAATCATCGACAGTTAGCACAATATTCATCTTTGTCATGGTGGCTTTTGATTTATTCCGAGAAGAAGGTTTTGAGGGAGAAGCCTTCCTCTTATTCAGAATATCAACCTCGTCTCTAAGCGGTGTTACTTCACATGGCTTTTGTTCAGCTCCTTTTCCATTTAGTTCTTATACTTTGTCATCACCCGTTCGACCAGGTGATACTAGAGCAGTATTTCCTGAGGTGATGCTTAAATATTGGACCTCTTTGGTCTTATTTGTTCTATTGGGCCTAGGTGTATCATGTTCTTTATGTGTGGTATTTGGGCTTTCAAAGTCAAACATATTTATAGGGTCTGCAGGAATAAGGAGGTCTGCAGGCCAGTCTTTAGTGATCTCCTCTAGGTCCTCTTCCGTGAGTTTGTAGTATGACTAAAGTTTCTCCTTATTTCATTAGCTCGCGTTGTTATGTAGATGAAGTGTCAATCTGTGCAGAACTTCATCAGGGGTTATAACCTCTGTAGGGTGTTTGGAGTGATGCGAGGTTCAACTTTGATGGCTCTCTTTAGCTGAAGGTAGTATGTATGAAAAACAACGTTCGCTTGCCATTGTTTGTTCATATCACTTGAGTACCAGAGTGTAGTGAACTTTGCAGCAAGCATATTGAATGGTTCAATATCTAGAAAGGTCACACCTTTCAGCATCTCCTAGGAAACAAAGGTGATGAGGATCAGGAGCCAGCTAAATTGAAACTCGTAGCCTTGATCCTATGCTTTGTGATAGTATATTTCCAACTGATCAACTAGGTACTTCACCCAGTTCATCTGCAGGCCTTCCACACACTTCCCTGCGAGGTCAATGACAAATCCTGTGACTTGCATAGGTCTGTTCTTCCTTACTAACTTTCTGGCTATTAGCTGGAAGGCTAGGTGCACTGCCCCATTCTGGATGGAGGATACCTTGTAGCCCCGCATCCCCTTTTCAACATCATTGTATGTATCTTTGATATTCTATGCTAGTGCACGATATGTAGCTTTTCCTGGGTAGAACTCATGTGGATCAGGTCCTTGCATAATGAATCTGGTGATCCTATGGATCAACTTCAGATTGACTATAATACGACGGTCTAACCATAAGTAACCACCATGGTAACATGAAATTAATAGCTTGACACAGGTGTTCACTTTCTGGTGCCTTCCAAATTGTGGGATATTCATTACATTCAATAGAGTGGACTACGCGAGGCTCATTGTCCATGGCTGGGGGTTTATCTTCGAATTCTTCCCCTTCGTTCTGTTAAGGTATTTTTATGGGGTGAGCATGCTATATTTCTTGTAATATCTAAGGTGGAAGTCACTGAACTTCAACGCTACAATCTTGTGCTGCTGCACACGAGCTGCACATATCCCCTTTGGGAGGTACGCAATAACCATGGAGTACTTGAAATCCCTTGGCACGCTATCTCGACTCACCTCACCGGCCATAGGTGGGATGTAATCAAGAAATATGGTCGGGATCAACTTCACATTTGCTAGGTCATATCTGTGTTTGGTTCTCTTTTCCGATGATGGTTAGGATGATCTAGCTTCATGGGAATTCGACAAAGAGGCTTTCACTCCTCTCATCGATGACGCTTGAATACTTGCAAACATTTATCTTTTAGTCATTAGGTCAATGAGAACTTCTTCAAAATTTTTCTCTATAGCGTTAAGCTCGTCTAACATGCATGCTTGTGGTTGAATATCTTGGGTTTGAAGAGTAACTAGTCAATGTAATGGGATGGATGACAACAACGTGATGATCACTATGAAAAATCAACTAGTATACGGGCTCAGATTCATGCTTAGAAAAAGTGTTCTCTTTGTGTGGTGCAACGGGATAAATAGATAACAAGGCAACAAATCTCTTACAATGGGTGGGAAGCCTTCATTAACTCAGTTATGTCCATTATGGCGTAGTCCCAACGGTCTGGTGGAGAAATTTCTGATCATAAATTCCTTTCTACCCATCCAGGTCATCGGTCTAACAGCTATACTATTCCCAAAGGCTATATTCCATTGCCATGGTGAAGTGCCATGTCTCGTTGTTCTGATATCCCGACGAAGTTACAGTTTTGCAAATTTTCCTTCTACAAAGTTCCCTCTGGAACTTTCTATAACTTTTTGGTCTTAGCTTTCTTCTTACTTAGTTTTTGGGCCTTCTTTCTAGTGAACATCATTTCGGTATTCCTTTTTCCATTCTAATTCTTATCTTCTTTTGGTAGAGTAACTTCACGTTGTTGATATTATTTCCTATAAATCAAGTGTAATACTTCATTTGTATATAGAATAGGTACTTCAGTCTTTTGTGGGTCTTCTAGTGTTCTTCCCACTTCAATATCCAAGTTCCTGGTTTTAAATAGATTTGCTTGGTTCTTATATTCTTCAATCAAGTGTGTGATCCTCCTAGTCATGAAATCTTTTAACTCTTGGTTCTTCTTCTCTAAGATTTCTTCTTCTTTTCTTCTCACCTGATCTCCTTCAATCCAAGATTTTCCTAGTAACATAGCAAATGGAGTCACGTTCTCATTAATTTTAACAAATTCAAATCCTTTCTCTGTCGAAGTTCGATGAGAACTCATAGATATCTAGGTAATTCTTGCACATAAGGTTATCCATTTTCCTCTGACTAATCCTATTCCTCCCAATGAAGGAATCATAGTAGGCTTTCCTAGAATTTCCCAAGTTCTTTTTGTCATAATATTCACTTGTGTTTCCTCATCCATAACATAGTCAATGTCGAAGTCTCCTATTCTTACATCAATGCATTTTTTTTTTTTGAAGATCTCTGATAAGTTGATATGTCGGTGGTCATTCAAGGTTTCTTTCATCTATAGAAATACTTTTTCTTATTCTTTCTGAGGTTCTTCCATAATTTTAGTTTCTTGATCTTTCTCATGGTGTTCTTGTCTCATATTCATCCTTTCAATCTTGGAAATCATTCTAGGGAAATCCAAAACTTCATGGTCCATAGCTTTGCAACAGAGGAAACTAGGTCTTCATCTAGGGAATTCCTTAGCCAAATGTCCTATTCTTMTACAAMTATAACAAAGGGTTAATYCTCTCTTTCTCTTAAATTATCCCCAACCTTTCCTGTACTGTGCACTAGGATCATGGTATCTAACCTACAAAAAATTCTTTCTAGGATCCTGCATCCATTTGTTAGTTCAAACATTCTCTCCATGCATAGGTATAACATATCTTTCACTATTCTTATCAGATGTACTCATATCAAATCTTGTTTCATTTATCAGTGCCCTAGTTTTCAAGCTAGGACAAATCTTATCAAACATACCTAGATCCATACTTTAGAAACAAAAATTTCCACCAATCTTATCTTCAGCAGAGCACAAAGCTTCCAAATCTAAATTTTTTTACTTTTCTTACCTCTATCAGAGCACAAATATTTCAGATCTTACCTGTTTTCTTCATATATGACCCTTTTTGGCACAGAGCTTCATAGATCAAGTAGAATACTATGCACTAGAGCGACATATCTACACACAAATCTTTCACAATTTCAAGTCGGATATTTCAACAAAGATTCTTCTTCCTTAGTTCCCAACAATCATAGTTTCAGGTTCCAGAAATGGAACCATTTGTTGGAATAGGGGCAAACCCATGGTTCAATGCTACAAAAGTGTACCAACAAAACCCTAACTATCAGCCCTTTCGGCAACACCTATGAAGCAGATGAAGTCTCACCTGAGGTATAGGTAGGGGTGGTTGCAGGACTCAAGTGTCTGTAACCTTAGATGGGACATAGATCCATGATTCTAACACTTAACAGAGCACTTATTAGTTAACATTCATTAATATCCAGTTCTTAGTTTACAACACAATTAAACCCTAATTACAGAGCATCGTGGTATTCAACCAGATCTAGCAGATTCAAGCACTAAGAACATGTATATCAATCATATCTAACATCAATCCATAATATTAAGCTCTAAGAATCAACAAATCATTCATCTATATTAAATCATTAATCACATTAATATATCAACACATCACATAAATCATAGCAACAAAACATGTACGTGGTTCACCCCCACCCTGGGGCTATGTCCACCAACTCTTTGTCTTCTTTATTATCTTTGAGAAAGATTCTTACAGGCACATAGCATCCAATTTCTACTCCACAGAAGACAGGAGATGTGTGTGCACTCCGCCAGATCCTCCTTCTTCTTTCTAGGGTATAGCACTAAGCCTTCACATAGTCTCTTATAATTACTTTCACTAGCCTTGCAAGCCTCACATAGTATGCACAAAGCATTTACAACTCTTGATCACACAATCCAAGTCTAGTACTTAGCCATTCCTTTTAGCACTTAGCACACTCGCCTCTTCTTACATCACCTAGCTATCTATTTATACATATAAAATAGGCGTGAGCATGGGTAAACCCATGGGCTGACATCCCATACCCATTACATAATCCCAAATCCCAAAAAGGGCCCTAAAAGGGGCCGAGATCCCACGATCTCTTCTTTGTCTTTCACTCCACCTTCAACAGCCTATCAAAGTCCCAAAATAGGTCAAACATGACCAAGGTTCCTCAAAACTTGGTCAAGCGCTGACACTCATCCTCCCCACAGCATGGGTTCCAATCAAATCAACAAATTCTTCTATGTGTTGTATGTTTGTTACACGTCGATTACTCTGCATTATCATCATAGAAAATATTCATCTTCTCTAGAGGTTATGCTGGATTTCTTCATCATCAGAGGCCGTTTTCTTGAGATTCCTCGGCTTCTTTGGTAGTCGAAACTCTTCCCTTTATCTGTTAGTTATAGCCAATTGTCTTTGGATTCTTTGGCTTCTAAGCCTCTTCCTTCACGTGACCACTGACGGTGACCAAACGCCTATTCAAAAGGTGTTTCCCGATATCGGTCTAGTGAGCGCTAGCTCTGTTTCATGATATGACCTTGGGCTATGAAATTCACATCACCACGTGATTCTGGGTGCATCCATAGGTAGTTTGAGGGAAACCCCCTTTTCTCCCCACAATTCACTATGAGCCTCCACACGTCCTTTCTAAAAAACTATGGTTTCAATTATGGCCTGCTCAAGAAAAATTAATACCCAATCATGTTCTAGCCCCACAATGTGATGGGATCATCGATCTCAATATATTGATTGTGCTCCTCAATCAACGGCTCCGATCTATTGTCTTTTCCTGCCCTCTTGCCTCTATCCATGTGTGATCCTTAGTCTCAACAACCAAGTGACATGTGGCTTTCCAAATCAATGGAAGAGATCAATATCACCTTTTGGGCTTCAAGAGTCTTGATTCTCAAACTCCACTTTCTCCTAGATCATTTCACTCGGAGTCCACGATCTAAGGATGCATGGTATTCTCAAATCAATGGTCACAATCCCTTCAGGTATTCGGGGTTCAAAAATGTCAAATTTCCAACCTTTCAATCTTCCTTTTCTTTTTCCCAAAGTTGGCAATCCACTGACATGTGTCCCTTTCAGATCAACGGTCATAATCCCTTTGGGTCTTTGGGGTTTGGAAATCTCAACTTTCCAACCTTTCTCCTTCATGTTTTCCTGGAGTAGTTTTTCCCAGAGTTCATGATCCATTGACACGTACCCTCCTGCATGATCAACAATCATAAGTGACTTCGACACTTCGATACTTTAGGCTGATCACTGCTCTGTAGTGGTCACTTGTTAAATAAGTCATAGGTGGTGGAGACTGCTTGCTGTCGGTTACCACTTCCACTTACAATGTCCTTCCACTGTACTAGATCAACGTTTGATGATGCACCCGAAGTGTTCTTTAGATCGGATGAATTATGTCCACTTCGAGACTTCGACATTCGGGACTTTGGAACTTTGGGCAAGTGTTGGTTGTAAAGCTCCCAAAAAGAAAATCTTGAAGTGACGTCACTTACTTATGTCACTTGATGATGTATCATGAGCCTATTAGCTTCCACGTGTCACTCAAATTTGTGATTTTCACGTACCTAAAATGTCGAATCAACTTGACACTTGTCATTGTTTGATTGTGCCATGTGTCCTTGCTGACATAGTCTTGTTGATTTGGATCCTTATTCACTTCGGGACTTCAAGTTTCCAATTCTTCCGAAGTGAAAATCCCCAATCAGTAACCTCCTTGGAACTTTTATATCTGAGCTAAATGTTTTTCGTTGATCATGTTTTTAGATTGATGACTCGATCTTTCTGTGATGCTTCTTTTCTAGCTTACTGGATGACCGTTAGATGGCCATTGTCGATCTTCCTCCTGAGCTTATGATCTCTCCAACTTAGAATATTTGGTTCATTGTTCTTCTTTCCATCAATTAAAAGAACACTTTTCCTGTAAAATATGCCAACAATCTCCCCCTTTGGCATTGATGGAAACCCTAAAAGGCTGCGCTAGTCTACTTGGACCTCCAACTGTAGCATCCAAAAAACATCTTTTCTCCCCCTTTGACATCAATTTCAAAGAAAATAGGCTCCCCCTGAGTTTTTGCAGCACTTTTTTGAGGTATCAAATATTCAACCAATACATACTCCCCCTGACAGGATGGACTATTTAGCTTGATAATGGGGTCACACCCAACTTCCAGCGTAGATACTCAAACTAAGATTTTGCAAGCAATTTAGTGAAGAGATCAACAATCTGATCTTTGGATGGAATATAACACAAAGAAACAATAGTGTTGGTCACATGTTCCCTCAAGAATTGATACTTTATGGGTATATGCTTGATCTTGGAGTGAAATACAGGGTTTCTTTGACACACTAATTTCACTTGTATTATCATAATGAATTGGGATTAGTACAGTATATTTTACCTCCAAGTCTGCAAGTGTCTGAATCATTCAACATACTTGGGTACAACAAGTGGAAACTGCAATGTATTCATCTTATGTAGTTGATAAGGAAATGGAACCTTACTTCTTTCTCAACCATGCTACAAGGGAATCTCCTAAGAAGAATGCACCTCCACTCATGCTTTTCCTTTCATCCACACAGTTAGCCCAATCAACATCTGAATAGAATGATAGTTGAAAATTATGATTCCTAGGATACCATAGGCCATATTTCATTGTTCCTTTCAAGTATATGAATATTCTTTTGACAACTAACAAATGACTGTTTAGGTGCATCTTGATACCTTCCTACCATTCCAATAGCATGAATTATGTCTGGACGGGATGTTTTGATGTACAATAGGTTGCCTATCATATACCTATATGAACTCTGGTCAGCATCAAGTGATTCATCATCCTTTCTTAACTTGCATCTAGTCACCATAGGTGTGTTCATAGGTGTAGAGTCTTCCATTTGAAACATTTTCAACATTTCTCTTAGATATTTCTCCCGAG
>JASDQU010109623.1:40265-55125 GCA_032191745.1 Picea mariana | reverse complement strand
AACCTTTATCTAACTTGTAACTCCTAATGAGCTTAACTACCATAACCCATAATACAACATTTCAACATGAAGAGAATTGAAACAACATCAAAGCCTACCATAACATGGCCCTACAATATCAAGAATACAAAGGTCATGGCTATGTCAATTGACATAGGTGAAAAGGAAGATGTGTCTAGTGACACCAAAATAACAGGGAAAAAAATTATTATTCTTGATATGATAAGTAGTCTTTATTTTCTGTACATTATCATTCTTATGAGAACTAACTCCTTTTGAGGCTACCACGTCTGTTTTACAAAGAGAAACTTGTTGAGAGCACCAACTCTCTGATTTCTCTAGCACCCACTAGAAGGAAGCACCAACTCCCTGAGTGTTCCAGCACCAAATGGATGGAAGCATCAACTTCCAGTCACATAGGCACCAACCTGTATAACATAGAACAATAGTTTTCCCTTGCACCACCCTACCACCCTGATTTTTTTTGGTTGCAACCAGATGAAAGATTCAACTCCCTGTGTTCAAAAACCCACTTGAAACTTTGAGGACAATAGTCCTCTCTAGCTCCTCCCTACCACCCTAAAATATAAATATTTTGTTACTAAAATTTATTACAGTGATACAGTGTTCATCAATGTCTTACCAGTCTAATCATTGTTCTGCTACACTTCTCTTCTCTATCTGCATCAGTGTCCTCCTGCTCACTCGTTTTCTCTTTTTGTTCTTCTGCATTTTATCTTTGTGTGCCATGTCCATTATATGTGCTATGTCTCTACATTCTCTTCACTATGCCACTATTATGCCCTTTAGGTTGTTCACTACATCTCATTGTTGGCACAGGGGAAGACCCAGGGTTCAACACTACAACATCGCACCAATGAAACCCTAACTATCGACCCTTTCGACAACACCTGCGAAGTAGATGAAGTCTCACCTGAGGTAGAGGTAGGGGTGGTTGCAGGACTCAAGTGTCTGCAACCTTAGCTAGGACACAGATCTATAATTCTAAGACTTAAAAAAGCACTTAGTAGTTAACATTCATCAATATCCAGTTCTTATTTTACAACACAGTGAAAACTTAATTACAGAGCATCGCAGTATTCAACCAGATCTAGCAGATTCAAGCACTGAGAACATGTATATCAGTCATATCTAACATTCATCCATAATATTAATCACTAAGCATCAAAAGATCATTCATCTATATTAAAGAACTAAGCACATTAACATATCAACACATCGCAAAAATCATAGCAACACAACATGTACGTGGTTCACCCCCACCTTAGGGCTACGTCCACAAAATCTTTTTCTTTGTTATTATTTTTGAGTAAGATTCTTACAGGCACATAGCATCCAAGTTCTACTCTACAGAAGACAGGAGATCTATGCACACTCTTCTAGATACTCCTTCTTCTCGCTAGGGTATTGCACCAAGACTTCACACAGTCTCTTACAGTTACTTGCACTAGCCTTGCAAACCTCACACAGTATGCACAAATAATTTACAACTCTTGATCACACAGATCCAAGTCCATCACTTAGCCATTCCTTTTAGTGCTTAGAACACTCGCCTCTTCTTACATCACCTAGATATCTATTTATACATACAAAATAGGCCTAAGCATGGGTAAACCCATGGGCTGACATCCCATACCCATTACATAATCCCAAATCCCAAAAAGGGATTTAAAGGGGTCGATATCCCATGATCTCTTCTCTGTCTTGCGATCCTCCTTCGACAGCCTATCAAAGTCCCAAAATAGGTCAAACATGACCAAGGCTCCTTAAAACTTGGTTAAGGGCCAACAGTCCCCCAACAGTCACCTATGACTCGTCCCGAGTCACTTTGATCTAACTAGCTCTTCTTCAAAATCCTTGATCTTGGCTTGAGCTGCTTCAACTTGTTGTTGTTCCACGACTTCATGTTCAATGAAATCTTGTATGACTGCTTCATTGACAGCTCCTTCTAGGCATTGTTCAACTATAGTGATGACTTGCTCTAGTTTCGCTCCTCGAACTTTGATCTTTGTGAATAGTTGGTAAGCATTATCCTATACCAGTTTGAGCCTCTGAGTCACTTCCATGACTTTTCTCTAGATAGCGTGGATCTGTTGTTGTGCAGTGTGCTTCTTCTGGGATAGCTTCATTCTTTCCACAGCTGACAGGGGATTCAACTGCGCCTGTATTGTCTCTGCTTGATACTTCGCCTCTTGGATCTATGACTCCAGTGCCTCCAGTTCTAGATTCTCAGTGAGTTGTTCATAGGTTTGGGCATTGCGATCAGTGAAATTTTTACATTCCATGTCAAGGGCCTTTATTCTCTCAACTGCACTTCGAGCAGCTGATTCTCTTTGGTCCCTCATATCTTGTAGGATGTTGGGCACTGTGTGGAGCTCTAAGTCTACTATTTGTTTATGTAGTTGTTGGATAGCTTCTGCAAGTTGTTCTACCTAATGCGTGACTCGGTCTTCTGCTTGTGGCTCTAAGCTTGTCATAGAGCTAAGTGTTATGTTTATTGCTTCCTTCACTTCCAATTGCTCTGCGAGCAACTGTTTTTTTTCTTGTTGCATCTCGACTTTCTCTTCTTCAAACTTTGCCTAGAGAGAAATCTTCTCTTACTCTACAACTCTGTGTTGTTCTACAAGCATGCCTTGCACTCGCTTCAAGGCATGGGTGGATTTTTTTGTTTCTTCTTGATCACGTCAAAGGCAAGATTTGACTGTATCAACTAGTCGGTGGAGTTGAGTTGGCGCATCTCCCAACTCTGGTTCTCCTGATGGTAGGGGCATAGTGGAGGCTACACAAATGTACTAAAGGCATTGTTGTACCCTTCATATTTCGACCTAAATTTTATCTTACATTTCCTCCCTGGATTTTTGTTTCTCTGTGATTTCCAGTTAAGCATCGTTTAGAGCTGTGATGATGATGTCAAAATCATCGACAGTTAGCACAGTATTCATCTTGGTCATGGTGGCTTTTGATTTATTTCGAGAAGAAGGTTTTGAGGGAGAAGCCTTCCTCTTATTCAGGATATCAACCTCGTCTCTAGTTGGTGTTACTTCGCATGGCTTTTGTTCAACTCCTTTGCCATTTAGTTCTTCTACTTTGTCATCACCCGTTCGACCAGGTGATACTAGAGCAGTATTTTCTGAGGTGATGCTTAAATATTGGACCTCTTTGGTCTTATTTGTTCTGTTGGGCCCAGGTGTATCATGTTCTTTATGTGTGGTATTTAGGCTTTCAGGGTCAAACATATTTATAGGGTCTGCAGGAATAAGGAGGTCTGCAGGCCAGTCTTTAGTGATCTCCTCTAGGTCCTCTTCCGTGAGTTTGTAGTATGACTAAAGTTTCTCCTTATTTCATTAGCTCACGTTGTTATGTAGATGAAGTGTCGATCTGTGCAAAACTTCATCAGGGGTTAGAACCTCTGTAGGGTGTTTGGAGTCATGCGAGGTTCAGCTTTGATGGCTCTCTTTAGCTGAAGGTAGTATGTATGAAAAACAACAATCGCTTGCCATTGTTTGTTCATATCACTTGAGTACCAGAGTGTAGTGAACTTTGCAGCAAGCAGCTTGAATGGTTCAATATCTAGAAAGGTCACACCTTTCAGCATCTCCTAGGAAAAAAAGGTGATGAGGATCAGGAGCCAGCTAAATTGAAACTCGTAGCCTTGATCCTATGCTTTGCGACAGTATATTTCCAACTGATCAACTAGGTACTTCACCCAGTTCATCTGCAGGCCTTCCACACACTTCCCTGCGAGGTCAATGACAAATCCTGTGAATTGCATAGGTCTGTTCTTCCTTACTAACTTTCTGGCTATTAGCTGGAAGGCTAGGTGCACTACGCCATTCTGGATGGAGGATACCTTGTAGCCTCGCATCCCCTTTTCAACATCATCGTATGTATCTTTGATATTCTATGCTAGTGCACGATGTGTAGCTTTTCCTGGGTAGAACTCCTGTGGATCAGGTCCTTGCATAATGAATCTAGTGATCCTATGGATCAACGTCAGATTGACTATAATACGATGGTATAACCATAAGTAACCACCATGGTAACATAAAAGTAATAGCTTGACACAGGCGTCCACTTTCTGGTGCCTTCCAAATTGTGGGATATTCATTACATTCAGTAGAGTGGACTACGCGAGGTTCATTGTCCATGGCTGGGGGTTTATCTTCGAATTCTTCCCCTTCGTTCTGTTAAGGTATTTTTATGGGGTGAGCATGCTATATTTCTTGTAATATCTAAGGTGGAAGTCACTAAACTTCAACGCTACAATCTTGTGCTGCTGCACACGAGCTGCACATATCCCCTTTGGGAGGTACGCAGTAACCATGGAGTACTTGAAATCCCTTGGCATGCTATCTTGACTCACCTCACCGGCCAGAGGTGGGATGTAATCAAGAAATATGGTCGGGATCAAATTCACATTTGCTAGGTCATATTTGTGTTTGGTTCTCTTTTCCGATGATGGTTAGGATGATCTAGCTTCGCGAGCATTCGACAGAGAGGCTTTCACTCCTCTCATCGATGATGCTTGAATACTTGCAAACATTTATCTTTTAGTCATTAGGTCAATGAGAACTTCTTCAAAAAATTTCTCTATAGTGTTAAGCTCGTCTAACATGCATGCTTGTGGTTGAATATCTTGGGTTTGAAGAGTAACTAGTCAATGTAATGGGACAGATGACAACAACGTGATGATCACTATGAAAAATCAACTAGTATACGGGCTCAGATTCATGCTTAGAAAAAGTGTTCTCTTTGTGTGGTGCAACGGGATAAATAGATAAAAAGGCAACAAATCTCTTACAATGGGTGAGAAGCCTTCATTAACTCAGTTATGTCCATTATGGCGTAGTCCCAATGGTCTGGTGGAGAAATTTCTGATCATAAATTCCTTTCTACCCATCTAGGTCGTCGGTCTAACAGCTATACTATTCCCAAAGGCTATATTCCATCGCCATGGCGAAGTGCCATGTCTCGTTGTTCTGATATCCCGACGAAGTTACACTTTTGCAAATTTTCCTTCTGCAAAGTTCCCTCTGGAACTTTCTATAACTTTTTGGTCTTAGCTTTCTTCTTACTTAGTTTTTGGGCCTTCTTTCTAGTGAACATCATTTCGGTATTCCTTTTTCCATTCTAATTCTTATCTTCTTTTGGTAGAGTAACTTCATGTTGTTGAGATTATTTCCTAGAAATCAAGTGTAATACTTCATCTGTATATAGAATAGGTACTTCAGTCTTTTGTGGGTCTTCTAGTGTTCTTCCCACTTCAATATCCAAGTTCCTGGTTTTAAATAGATTTGCTTGGTTCTTATATTCTTCAATCAAGTGTGTGATCCTCCTAGTCATGAAATCTTTTAACTCTTGGTTCTTCTTCTCTAAGATTTCTTCTTATTTTCTTCTCACCTGATCTCCTTCAATCCAAGGTTTTCCTAGTAACATAGCAAATGGAGTCACGTTCTCATTAATTTTAACAAATTCAAATCCTTTCTCTGTCGAAGTTCCATGAGAACTCATAGATATCTAGGTAATTCTTGCACATAAGGTTATCCGTTTTCCTCTGAATAATCCTATTCCTCCCAATGAAGGAATCATAGTAGGATTTCCTAGAATTTCCCAAGTTCTTTTTGTCATAATATTCACCTGTGTTTCCTCATCCATAACATAGTCAATGTCGAAGTCTCCTATTCTTACATCAATGCATTTTTTTTTTTTGAATATCTCTGATAAGTTGATATGTCGGTGGTCATTCAAGGTTTCTTTCATCTATAGAAATACTTTTTCTTATTCTTTCTGAGGTTCTTCCATAATCTTAGTTTCTTGATCTTTCTCATGGTGTTCTTGTCTCATATTCATCCTTTCAATCTTCGAAATCATTCTAGGGAAATCCAAAACTTCATGGTCCATAGCTTTGCAACAGAGGAAACTAGGTCTTCATCTAGGGAATTCCTTAGCCAAATGTCCTATTCTTCTACAAATATAACAAAGGGTTAATCCTCTCTTTCTCTTAAATTATCCCCAACCTTTCCTGTACTGTGCACTAGGATCATGGTATCTAACCTACAAAAAATTCTTTCTAGGATCCTGCATCCATTTGTTAGTTCAAACATTCTCTCCATGCATAGGTATAACATATCTTTCACTATTCTTATCAGATGTACTCATATCAAATATTGTTTCATTTATCAGTGCCCTAGTTTTCAAGCTAGGACAAGTCTTATCAAACATACCTAGATCCATACTTTAGAAACAAAAATTTCCACCAATCTTATCTTCAGGAGAGCACAAAGCTTCCAAATCTAAATTTTTTTACTTTTCTTACCTCTATCAGAGAACAAAGATTTCAGATCTTACCTATTTTCTTCATATATGACCCTTTTTGGCATAGAGCTTCATAGATCAAGTAGAATATTATGCACTAGAGCGACATATCTACACACAAATCTTTCACAATTTCAAGTCGGATCTTTCAACAAAGCTTCTTCTTCCTTAGTTCCCAACAATCATAGTTTCAGTTTCCGGCAATGGAACCATTTGTTGGAATAGGGGAAAACCCATGGTTCAATGCTACAAAAGTGTACCAACAAAACCCTAACTATCGGCCCTTTCGGCAACACCTATGAAGCAGATGAAGTCTCACCCGAGGTAGAGGTAGGGGTGGTTGCAGGACTCAAGTGTCTGTAACCTTAGATGGGACATAGATCCGTGATTCTAACACTTAACAGAGCACTTATTAGTTAACATTCATTAATATCCAGTTCTTAGTTTACAACACAGTTAAACCCTAATTACAGAGCATCGTGGTATTCAACCAGATCTAGCAGATTCAAGCACTAAGAACATGTATATCAATCAGATCTAACATCAATCCATAATATTAAGCTCTAAGAATCAACAGATCATTCATCTATATTAAATCACTAATCACATTAATATATCAACACTTCACATAAATCATAGCAACACAACATGTACGTGGTTCACCCCCACCCTGGGGCTATGTCCACCAACTCTTTGTCTTCTTTATTATCTTTGAGAAAGATTCTTACAGGCACATAGCATCCAATTTCTACTCCACAGAAGACAGGAGATGTGTGTGCACTCCACTAGATCCTCCTTCTTCTTTCTAGGGTATAGCACTAAGCCTTCACATAGTCTCTTACAATTACTTTCACTAGCCTTGCAAGCCTCACACAGTATGCACAAAGCATTTACAACTCTTGATCACACAATCCAAGTCTAGTACTTAGCCATTAATTTTAGCACTTAGCACACTCGCCTCTTCTTACATCACCTAGCTATCTATTTATACATATAAAATAGGCGTAAGCATGGGTAAACCCATGGGATGACATCCCATACCCATTACATAATCCCAAATCCCAAAAAGGGCCCTAAAAGGGGCCGATATCCCACGATCTCTTCTTCGTCTTTCACTCCACCTTCAACAGCCTATCAAAGTCCCAAAATAGGTCAAACATGACCAAGGTTCCTCAAAACTTGGTCAAGCACTGACACTTATCCTCCCCACAACATGGGTTCCAATCAAATCAACAAATTCTTCTCTGTGTTGTATATTTGTTACACGTTGATTACTCTGCATTATCATCATAGAAAATATTCATCTTCTCTAGAGGTTATGCTGAATTTCTTCATCATCAGAGGCCGTTTTCTTGAGATTCCTCGGCTTCTTTGGTAGTCGAAACTCTTCCCTTTCTCTGTTAGTTACAACCAATTGTCTTTGGATTATTTGGCTTCTAAGCCTCTTCCTTCACGTGACCACTGACGATGACCAAACGCCTATTCAAAAGGTGTTTCCCGATCTTGTTCTAGTGAGCGCTAGCTCTGTTTCATGATATGACCTTGGGATATGAACTTCACGTCACCACATGATTCTGGGTGCATCCATAGGCAGTTTGAGGGAAACCCCCTTTTCTCCCCACAATTCACTATGAGCCTCCACACGTCCTTTCTAAAAAACTATGGTTTCAATTGTTGCCTGCTCAAGAAAAATTAATACCCAAGCATGTTCTAGCCCCACAATGTGATGGGATCATCGATCTCAATATATTGATTGTGCTCCTCAATCAACGGCTCCGATCTATTGTATTTTCCTGCCCTCTTGCCTCTGTCCATGCGTGATCCTTAGTCTCAACGACCAAGTGACATGTGGCTTTCCAAATCAATGGAAGAGATCAATTTCACCTTTTGGGCTTCAAGAGTCTTGATTCTCAAACTCCAATTTCTCCTAGATCATTTCACTCGAAGTCCACGATCTAACGATGCATGGTCTTCTCAAATCAATGGTCACAATCCCTTCAGGTATTCGGGGTTCAAAAATTTCAAATTTCCAACCTTTCAATCTTCCTTTTATTTTTCCCAAAGTTGGCAATCCACTGACATGTGTCCCTTTTAGATCAACAGTCATAATCCCTTTGGGTATTTGGGGTTTGAAAATCTCAACTTTCCAACCTTTCTCCTTCATGTTTTCCTGGAGTAGTTTTGCCCAGAGTTCATGATCCACTGACATGTACCCTCCTGCACGATCAACAATCATAAGTGACTTCGACACTTTGGTACTTTAGGCTGATCACTGCTCTGTCGTGGTCACTTGTTAAATAAGTCATAGGTGGTGGAGACTGCTTGCTGTCGGTTACCACTTCCACTTACACTTTCCTTCCACTGTACTAGATCAACGTTTGATGATGCACCCGAAGTGTTCTTTAGATTGGATGAATTATGTCCACTTCAAGACTTTGACATTTAGGACTTTGGAACTTTGGGCAAGTGTTGGTTGTAAAGCTCCCAAAAATAAAATCCTGAAGTGACGTCACTTACTTATGTCACTTGATGATGTATCATGAGCCTATTAGCTTCCACGTGTCACTCAAATTTGTGATTTGCACGTACCTAAAATGTCGAATCAACTTGACACTTGTCATTGTTTGATTGTGTCATGTGTCCTTGCTGACATAGTCTTGTTGATGTGGATCCTTATTCACTTCGGGACTTCAGCCTTCAAGACTTCAAGTTTTTTGAATTTTCAAGTTTCCAATTCTTCCGAAGTGAAAATCCCCGATCAGTAACCTCCTTTGAACTTTTATATCTGAGCTAAATGTTTTTCGTTGATCATGTTTTTAGATTGACGACTCGATCTTTCTGTGATGCTTCTTTTCTAGCTTACTGGATGACCGTTAGATGGCCATTGTCGCTCTTCCTCCTAAGATTCTGATCTCTCCGACTTAGAAGATTTGGTTCATTGTTCTTCTTTCCATCAATGAAAAGAACACTTTTCCTGTAAAATATGCCAACAATCTCCCCCTTTATCATTGATGGAAACCCTAAAAGGCTGCGCTAGTCTACTTGGACCTCCAACTGTGGCATCCAAACAACATCTTTTCTCTCCCTTTGACATCAATTTCAAAGAAAATAGGCCCCCCCTGAGTTTTTGCAGAACTTTTTTGAGGTATCAGATATTCAACCAATACATACTCCCCCTGACAGGATGGACTATTTAGCTTGATAATGGGGTCACACCCAACTTCCGGCGTAGATACTCAGACTAAGATTTTGCAAGCAGTTTAGTGAAGAGATCAACAATCTGATACTTGGATGGAATATAAAACAAAGAAACAATAGTGTTGGTCACATGTTCCCTCAAGAATTGATACTTTATGGGTATATTCTTGATCTTGGAGTGAAATACAGGGTTTCTTTGACACACTAATTTCACTTGTATTATCATAATGAATTGGGATTAGTGCATTATATTTTACCTCCAAGTCTGCAAGTGTCTGAATCATCCAACATACTTGGGTACAACAAGTGGAAACTGCAATGTATTCATATTATGTAGTTGATAAGGAAATGGAACCTTACTTCTTTCTCAACCATGCTACAAGGGAATCTCCTAAGAAGAATGCACCTCCACTCATGCTTTTCCTTTCATCCACACAGTTAACCCAATCAGCATCTGAATAGAATGATAGTTGAAAATTATGATTCCTAGGATACCATAGGCCATATTTCATTGTTCCTTTCAAGTATATGAATATTCTTTTGACAGCTAACAAATGAATCTGTTTAGGTGCATCTTGATACCTTCCTACCATTCCAATAGCATGAATTATATCTGGACAGGATGTTTTTATGTACAATAGGTTGCCTATCATATACCTATATGAACTCTGGTCAGCATCAAGTGATTCATCATCCTTTCTTAACTTGCATCTAGTCACCATAGGTGTGTTCATAGGTGTAGAGTCTTCCATTTGAAACATTTTCAACATTTCTCTTAGATATTTCTCCCGAGAAAGAAATATTCCTTTAGACTTCTGAGTAATTTACAGAATAAGAAAAAATGACAGTTCCCCTATCATAGACATTTCAAATTCAGATTGCATAGCAGAAGAAAACAATTGTACCAATGAGGCATTATTGCTTCCGAAGATGATGTCATCTACATAGACCAACATAATGAGAAAATCATTACCCTTTGTTTTTATATATAGATTGTTGTCAAATGTTCCTCTCTTGAACCCTTTGTCTTGATGATACTTATCCAGTCTATAATACCAGGCACTACAAGATTATTTCAACCCATATAAGGATTTATTCAACTTACAGACAAAGTCAAGGTTATATGACAGTTGGAAACCCTCTGGTTGTTCCATATAGACTTCTTCTTTTATATCTCCATTTAGAAAAGCTGACTTGACATCCATTTGATAGAATTTAAACTGTTTATGACAAGCATAGGCAAGAAACATTCTGATAGCTTCTAATATTTCTACGGGTGCAAATGTTTCATCAAAATCTAGTCCTTCTATTTAAGCATATCCTTTGCAGACCAATCTAGTCTTATTTATTACAATATTTCCTTTCTCATTCATCTTATTTTTGTAGACCCATTTTGATCCTATTACATTTTTATTTGCTGGCTTAGGATCAAGTTCCCAAGTGTCATTCTTTTCAATCTGGTCTAGTTCCTCATTCATTGATTTTAACCAATTTACATCTTTACTGGCTTCATTAAATTTGTTGGGTTCCACCATGGATATGAAATCTATATGTGATTTCTTGGTGTATTTGATTATCCTTCTCCTGGTTTGTACACCTTTGTATTTCTCACCAATTATCTGACTTTCAAGATGATTATTTTGAGTAATTATGGATGAAGGATATGATGTTGATTGTTGTCTTGACTCTTCTTGTCTGGGTGTCTCTTCTCCATTCGATTCTTGGACCTATTCAGCTATGTCCTCTATAGTAGACTCAATATTTATGACCTCTCTTACTGGGACTCCTTCATCAACCTTTAAATAAATGCAATCAACTAATTTATGCAATCTTTTATTAAAGCATTTATATCCTTTATTATTGGTATCATATCCTAAGAAGATGCCTTCATCAGCTCTGTCATCATACTTGCCAAGGTTTTCATTTTTATTCTCTATGTAACACTTACTCCCAAAGACTTTGAAGTGTTTGATTGAAGCAGGTCTTCCATACCACAGTTCATAAGGTTTCTTGTCACTATGTGGTATGACATGGGATTTGTTAAGAATATGGACTATTGTGTGTATTTATTCTACCCAGTAAGTTTGACCAATGTTCTTCTCATTCATCATTGACCTGGCCATTTGCTGAACTATTCTATTTTTCCTCTCAACTACTCCATTTTGTTGTGGGGTTCCTAGGATTGTGTATTCTCTCTTGATCCCATGTTTATCACAGAATTCCTTGAAATCACTTGACATAAATTCTCCTCCTTTGTCTTATCTTACTACCTTTATCTTGTTTCTTGTTTTATTTTCAGTTAGATCCTTGAATATTTTAAATTTCTCCAATGCTTCAGCTTTTTCTTTGAGAAAAGAAACCTAAGTGAGTCTAGAGTAATCATCAATGATCAKCATAAAGTAGTTTTCCTTCCCTGTGCCTTCYTATCTTGATGGTTCAAATAAATCCATATGAACTAATTGGAGTGGTTTCTTTGTTGAAGTAGAGCTCTTGTATTTAAACTRTGTCCTGGTTATCTTTCCTACTTGGCAGGGTTTACACACAAAATCTTGTGGATTTAATATTCTTGGAAGATCTTTTACTAGCTCAAGATATTTGAGCTTGATTAAGTGGTCAAAGTTTATATGTCCAAGTCTCCTATGCCATAACCATCTTTTATCACATTTCCTTAGATGACACTCTTCTGTATCTTCTTTCAACACATATACATTATTATCTGTCCTTATGCCTTTAGCCACCACTTGTCCTGAGTTTATAGACTTTATCTTAAAATCTTTGGAAGTGAAAACCACTTCACATCCTCTGTCACACATTTGACTTACATTGAGAAAATTATGTTTCATCCCATATACAAGCAGAACATCCTAGGATTTTCCTTTACCATTACTCAAACTCACCATCCCTTTACCCTTGATTTTACCTGGTTCATCATTTACAAAGGTTAAATTTCCTATTTTTCTTTTACTTATAGACATAAACTTATCCTTGTCTCCAGTCATGTGCTCGGAACATCCACTGCCTATATACCAGGGGTCTTTTTGTTTTTGAGATGAAATCACTAGACCACATTTTTCACTATCTTTCTTCTTCCATGTGCTAGCATTTCTAGCTAAGGGATTTATCCTTGGATCTGCCTTGTAATTCTTCAGATGACAGTTTGCAGCTTTGTGGCCGATGTTATGACAATTATAACATTCAAGCTCATTGTTAAATAGGTCAAAGTGATTGGTGCTATGTTGTCTACTCATTGGTTGCTTAGTTCTATGTTGCAAATATTGTTTATTTCTTTACCTCCTCAGTTGCATGTCTCTAAGCTTAATTTGGCAATTTGCAATCTTATGACCAAAATTAGAACAATAAAAACAATGACCATGGAATAAATTTTAGTACCTGAAGGATGGCCTCCTTGGCATTTTTTCTCCATCTTCTAATATCTTTGTTTTTTATGAGGGATCATCTTGTCTTGATTAACTTTTGGTGGCATAGTACTCACATGGTCTGATTGTCTACTGACTTGGAACTTGATCATCTTTATTGGCTCTTTGTTTTCTAACTATTTTTTTCTTGAACCATTTGCATAGCCTAAACCAATATTCAACAAGGGAGATCTCTGTTTTCTCAGAATGTCATTTAGTTCTACTGAGGCTTTAATTCTTGGAAGATTTTAGAGATATAATTCTTTAAAATTATTCATCTCTTTTCTGGTTTTTACTACCTCCTCTTCCAAGGATTCCCATATTGCCTTGTTTTTTGATAACTATTGTTTTAGAATGTCCTCTATTTTCTTTGCCTCTTCTAAGTCCACTTTTAGCAGGGAAAAGTCTTCATCAATTTTTTTACCATTCTTTTCAAACTGCATCAACAACTATTTTTATTTTCTCTTCTTAATTCTAAGTCTGTCAATCTCTTCTAAAGCACTGATTAGTTAACCTTCCATATCAACCACAACTTATTCATCATTAACATCACTTCCTGTGATTTTATTATCATAATCCTCTTTGGCCATAAGCATAAATTCATTAACCTTATCTTCACAGGAAGAGTCACTATCTGTGTCTTCTGAAGAGTCATCGTTGTTTACACATAAACTTTTGTTTTTACGAAATCTCTTGGGTTTGTACTTCTTTTCACCTTTAGAATTATGATCCTGCTTATTGTGTGGACACTTAGATGCAAAGTGACTTATATTTCCATAGTTAAAACATTTGAAGGGAAACTTGCCTTGGTACTTTCTTGATCCTTTCTTTAGTCTTCTCATAATTTTTTCTTCAATTTCATCAGGCTCAGAATCCTCGTTCTCATCTACCTTAAATGATGCTTCTCTAGAGGTGGGTTTATATTTACCTATCCTCATTTCATAAGAATTCAGAGTTCCTAGGATTTGGTCAATAGGAAGATATTTTATATAGTTAAGTTCTTCTATAGCAGAGACCTTTGGGTTGAACCTATCTGGCAGAGATCTTAAAATTTTCTGAACTAAAGAGACATCCTTAATTTTTTCACCAAGTTCTATCATTGCATTTACTAGTTATTAAACTCTCAGAAAGTACTTCTCAACAGTTTCATCTTCTTTCATATTTAGCTATTCAAATTGTGATATGTAGGTTTGAAGCTTAGCATCCTTTAGCTTCTCATTACCTTCATAGCTGCTAATGAGTTTGTCCCACATTTCTTTGGCACATTCTAAGTGTATAACTTTTACAATTTTTTTTTCTGTAAGCCCACTCAGAATAGTGTTCATAGCCTTAGCATTGAATTTGAATTCTATCTTGTCTTCCTTAGAAGCTAGTACAACTGGATTTACATAACCAGTCTCTACCACATCCCAAACATCTACACCTAAATCCATTATGTAGGTTCTCATCCTAACTTTCCAGAAGGAAATGTTTCTTCTGTTGAACAGGGGGGCCTTATTGGTTGAAGTTCCTTCATGGAAAGTCATGTTTAATCTCTAGGATCTACCCTTATATAAAAGGAACCCTCTCTGATACCAATTGTTCAACAACTAAGAAGGGGGGGTGAATCAGTTGTCACTGTGATTAAACAATTATTCCCATTTTAAACTCTTTACAGAACACTGAATGATGATCACAATAATGCAGGGAAGTAAGCAATAGAATATTCAACATCAATCACACACATGAAATAGACATAGATAGATATTTCATGAGGAAGCCCATAAAGTGAAAAAACCTCTTCTTCTTGATATGATAAGTGATGCAGGAGCATCTATACGTCATCAAGCGAGCCAGCGCGCACGGAGAAAGATCATACAGCTGGACAGTGCCAGCATGCACATTTTGAAATGCTTTGGAGATTGTTGCGC